>VZTF01004244.1:373363-436112 GCA_013397755.1 Cnemophilus loriae
GGCGCGGACCCCGGCGAGCCCCGGCCGGCGAGGCCGCGCACGCCGCCCGCCCCGAGCTGTTGTTGTGCCCCCCTCCCTCCTCTGCCTTCCCCGGGAGCTCCTCCTTCTCCTCCCCCCGCCGGGGCAGCCCGGCCGGGGCCGCGGACCCCCCCGCCGCCGGTCCCCCGCTGCCGCGGAGCTCCTCCGTCTCCCAGGAGCCATTTGCAATAATCCTCGCTGACCCCGGCGGGAGGTGTTTCCTTTCCCCTCCCGGGCTGGTTTGGTTTTTTGTTGGGGGTTTATTTGTTGTTACTTTAACGTTTATTGTTATTATTTCTCGTTGTGACTGTATGAAGCAGTTTTAAAAAATGTGAATATCAAAGCTGGAAGGCAGCTGGACTTATAACAAATGAGTGAATGGAGCCTGAGATGCATTGTTCACATAAGGTAGCCGAAACAAGTTTTTTCTACCAAAAAGAAAAACCCTGAATCCACCCTTCCCCAAACTCAATGGCTCAAGTACAAGATGCAGCTGTTGATTTTAAATATATGCACTTCGTACCGGAGCGTTTGAAATGTGTTCCTGATTTACAGGACTTACTGTCTTAATTAACCTGTCTGTATTGAATAAACGTGGTCTTGTTTTTATTTTTGTGTCTGTCTCATTGTTAAGGGGAAATGAATTCTGGTTCACGGGAACAAAACTGTGTGGGTGATGCTCTGGTAGGCACGTTCCTCCTTGATCTTCTTTCAGTTACAAGATCTCCATTTTGCAAGCAAAAAAAAAAAAAAATCCCGACAACAATCCGCATAGTCTGATGCAGTGGGACACCGGTTATTAATGCACGGAGATGCAACTGAGCCCCTTTGTTTGCCAGCAGCGTTCATTCGTAAGCAGCGAGACGCCCCTTCGAGCAGCCGAGAACGTGGCTGTTGGAATTTATAAGTCAGATCATACTGAAACGAAAACTAGGTATTTTGTACTGGGGAAGGAACATGGCTTGTGTTGGTCACTTGTTCGGGTTGTTTTGGTTTTTTTTCTTTCTCTGAGCATAGAGGAGAAAAAAAAATTCTAGAAAGGAGAGAAGAGGTCTAGGCGGCAATCAAAAATTTTTAAAAATTTGTAAACCAGAATTTGGTAATTCGATGTTGGTCGTTAAGTTCCAGTACTTATTTTGAATAGCTTCCTTTGTAAAATCCTATGTTGGGTTTTTAGGAGTCATTGAGCTTCAAGATCAGAACCGAACACATCAGACAGACTGGAGCTTAACAGTCTCCCAACCCCCACTCAATTTGAGGTAAAAGCTTCTCCTTTGAAGAAGGTAGCAATCCCACATGAAAGAAAATGGAAGATGTTTGCCTTTGTCCAAGAGAGCAATTTGAGCAGCTACATTTACTTGTGTGATTAGTTCTTTCATGAATACATTAAATCTGCAAAATATTTTAGATTTCTCTCTCTGCCACAGCTGCTACTAGAAACTGATGCTGAAGGTTTTTATGATGTCTCACTGAATTCCTCCTGCACTAGGACCAGTATGTGATGTTATTATTAGCTTTAGCTTGGCTAATTTATAAGTTGAATGCAGTTTTTCCATATCAAAGCATGTAAAATGCAAAAAAAAGTAGCTCAGCACATTTTAGAACCTCCTTAATTACTAACATCTGAAGTCCTTTTTCTCATAACTTGGGCTGCTTTTGTGGCATTTTGCACAACTTGGAAAAGATTTGGATCTGCCATTAGTTCTTACCCTCTAATACAATGATGTACTCTCTAGGTTATCCTTCAAATGAATTTTTATTTGCAATTTTCTTGTTTCTTTCTATCTCCAGGAAAAAAATTTCAATAGCAGATACAAAGAATATAGCCACTAGCCACAACTGAAGAACTAGTTACTCTTGTATTTGTCCTTTAGGTGCTCAGGGAGGTAGGTATTTGCTGTGAAGATGCTGAATTTGAACCCTGGGATGAGTAGTTTAATTACTAAAAAAGTAATTAAATGAAAATGTAAGGAGGAAACGGGCTAAAAGCTGGGCACAGCCGATGGAGCCTGAATAGTTAACTACGGTTAAAAGTATATGGGTGGGGGTCAGCTGGAATTCTGAAAGCTGGAGAGTTTGATTGAACTTTTTGCCACAGATAATTATGCATCGATTTTGCATCTCCTTTCCCTCCCCCTCTTCTTCCTCCCCAAACCCTAGCCCCTGTATACTAATGAGAACAGCTAACTTTACAAGTGTCCTTTGTAGTCATTGAAAGCCTCGAGACATTCCTTTTAAGGATTTTACTAGAATAACACTTTTCAATAAAGTGGCAGTTGAAGTGAGGCGTAGAAAAGATGCTAATAAATTTCACTGTGACTGGCTGGTTTTTAAGCTTCCTAAATTACTTCTAAAATAGCTTTTACTTTCTCCTTTGTGCAAGGCTGGGAGATATATATATGAGAAGGGTTATAGTAAGCTAAGCACTAGCAGAGTGTGTGATGATTCGGTAAAAGGAATTTTGGCCCTTGTTTCAGATAACTTGCATAACTCACCGACACGTCTTCGTCGCTTACAATGTGAACGTCCTAAGCTCGTGCCAGCAGCCTTTCTCATCACATCTTCCATATAAGTCTTTGTCTTCTTCAAAATACAGAACGTGTCACTCCTTCATAAGGGAACGGATCGAACACAGCTCATTTTGGTTTTGGAAGACACAATTTAAAAGATGTTGGACCAGTTGAAGTGTTGCCAGAATGTTTCCGTTGATTCGTTGCAAATTCTCCTTTTCTGTGCCTTGTGCTACGCTATGCAAGCATACAAACAGTGTTATAAAAGTCATCATCTACTTTGTTTCCCAAACAAAATAAAAAGTGTTGACCTGGGAAATAACAATTTTTCTAAGTTTTCTATATCTGTATTTCAGAGGTGGGGTTTCTTTAGTGTATTAAGTCTGTGCCAATCCTCAAATACCAGTTGTTGGTTTCTAGAGAAGCAAAATGGAAATACATTTGGCCTTCACAGTATGCTTAAACTTTCTTCATTCGTAAGTGAAAATATAAGTTTACTTACAGGTTTAAATTTGGAATAAAGTTGTGTTTTCATGATAGGCATCTAGCTAGGTTTTATCTCTTTTTTTTCCCCTATTGTGAAGAAAAAAATTGTTCAAAACACACAGATTTTGCAGTGGATGACATGAGCTGTAGAACCAAAAGTAAACCATTAAATTTTTGTAACAAGTGACATTTCAATGCATTGGGAAAGAAATTAAATTCCATCATATCTACAGGGTGCTATATATTTTGAGGGTAAACTTGTTTTTGAATAATGTTGTAAACAAAAGCACTGAAGGCTTACAGCTTCATCTTTCAGTGTGCCTCTCTGTGGTGTTGCACTAGCATGGCAGTGGGCTGCCACAGTTTTTTCATCCATAGTCTACATTGCTGCTTAACTCCTCCTGAGTTTTCTTTATATGACTGGAAACTGTTTTGCTGACTCTTTGCCCAAAACTCAGCTTTGCACCCTAGCTACATCTTGCTCTCTGTATTCTCATGTGCCCTGAGCTCTTAAAAGTAACTCAATATAGCCAGAAGTCTGGCAGGTAGAATGATTTTTGTCTGCTATTTCCCTCGTGTGACCTGTCTCCCTTGCAGCTCGCTATTGTGTATTGTACCAGCACTTAGAATCTGCTGTAAAAATTACGTTGGCATGGTACTTGGCATGATAAACATGGTGGGAAAGTAGGGACTCCCCCCTAAGTCCTTAAAATGGGTTTTAAAAAAAGCCTTTCAAGCAAACAGGAAGCACATCTCATGGAAGGCGTAAGGGAGAAGAAAGATGTATGCTGGTTAATGCACAATTTAAGTTCTGGTCAGCTGGGGCCAGTCCCAGAGTTGGTGACTTCTCCTACATCTCCATTTAAAAAACAGTTCTCATTCCCTCCTAGTCCCTGGCCCCATGATTTTCATCTTTTCCCCCTGTGTTCCCTGCCTTACCCAGGCCATTTTTTTCAGCTTGTGGTTGAAATATTTCACTTTTACATGTCTTTTGTCCATGTCATATTACTCTTCCCAAATATTAAGTAGCTTTGTTGTTTTCAGTTGCTTTTTGGTGGGTGCTTTTGATGTGCTTGTTCACTTGACTTTCACATATTGTAGCTCAGTCACTTCTTGGTGGCCACAATCTGGTTAACTCCTTACAAACCTTGCAGTGTGAGTTGGAGGGCAAGTTACAAGTATCTTTCATCTTCAATTTGTACAGCGTAGGGCAGAAATCAGAGGAGAAATCCTAGCTGCAATGAAATGAACAGATGAAGTTACCAGAAAAATTACTTTCAACTTCTATGGGAATTTCCTCCTGGTTTGTTTTCTTTGTTTGGTTAGTTTTTGTTTGGTTTTTTTGTTGTTTTTTTGGGTTTGTGTTTGTTTGTTGTTGTTGTTTTGGGGGTTTTTTGTTATTGTTGTTTGGTTTGGTTTCTTGGTTTTGTTTTGGTTTTTTTGAAGAGGTAGCTTGGAAATACCACTTAAAGTGGTACAATGATTACATTAATGCCTTTGGGGGAACACAAAAGTGACATCAGCAAACTCATTTCCTGAGTCAATGAGTTTGGTTCACTTTTTCTCTTCCAAAAATTATGTTTTAGCTGTGTGACTAACCTCAGTCACCTTTGTCAAAGCTGCAGAAGTGCCATTATGCAATTTCCTTGGCAAAAGGCAGCTGCTGGAAAAGAATTGGTGCCCATAGAGAGAGGAAGGCTGTAGTGTGCCCAAGCCACATTAGTAAACACTGTAAACTCCACAGCAGAGGAAGCTACAGGAAATCAGGCGCCATAAATTCAGAGGCGTGCAGCATTAGCTGTTCCTTATGCAATATCCTGTATCTAAATTGTATTATTTTTGCTTCCCATTATATAATATGGTGGTGTCTGGTGGAGTAATACAGCCAGCTAAGGGTGCTCTTCATCACTGCAGGCATTAGGTAGGACATGAGCAATCAAAACAAATTGTAAAAAACACCTTGTCTCTGTGTCCTTGTAATTACTGGCTTGGCAGGACTTCATTCACGAAGAGTTGATAAGGATAGGCTGTAAGCTCCTGAGCTATATGAAGAAATTTAACATGTTCAATTCCAACCCCAAATACATATTTTATAGCAGCAACAATTTTAAAGCTAGGGGGAGAAAAATCCTGCTGGAACTTTGAGCATGGAAGCCAAGTGGTAAATTCGAGAATAAATGGACCTGCTTTCATTTTCCTCCCATGTAGGTACTTCAGTCCTCATCCAAGGAACTTCGCTGCTCCCTGGCACACTACAGGGCTTGTATCATCAGCTGCCCCTCAGGAGGTAGTCTCTGTTCGATTTTACAGTCCAGGGAAGTTGTAGTCTTCCAGCTCAATGGGATCACTTTCAGGAGCTGCACTGACTTAAATACGTTTTTCATTTGGTGGTAAGGGATGAAACAGCACCAGGATAAAAATGTTTTAATTAGAGGAAATGGATCTTGGCTGGCTTAATCGTAAATATTTACTGCTCTAAGCATTTTACCATAAGAGATTGGGGCTTATTCTACCCACATCACAATTGTCCTAGTTTCAAGGCTTAAATCTACAGAAGCATGGGCTCGCAGTTGAAGTGCAAATTTGGGTTATTAGTGTTCTTAAATCCACATTGCAATGCCTTTTCTTGTTTACAAGACTAACTTAGTGTTCCAGAGGAAACCACACGGGGCTGAAGCAAGTGACTGAATGCATGTACGTACATCCCCAGCTTCTCCTGAAAAACAGAAGATGAGGGGGATACTTAATCCTCTCCTGTTGTTAGCAGGCAGCATTGGCAGTTGCTGTTCTGGCAATACCTACCTGTCAGTGCATGGGTATGCCCCACTGGTGTGATATCTCATCTCTACATTGTTTTGGAAGGTAAAAAACCAGACATTTATGTTTTCCATCTTGTTCTGCTCCGTTGGTAGTTTTCACCAGGCTGCTTTGACAGCTGCTTTCCTCCAACGCCTCTGATGCAAACTTCCTCAGCTGCTGTCAGCTCTGACCTGAACTGTGGCTGGATTCTGGATCACAGGACACAGAAAACTTATTCCCATAAAAAAGGAGTAAGTCAGCCTGGAGTGTGCCAGACTGGTAGCAGGATGGAAATAAGAAACATAAATTTCCACATCTGCATTTGTATAGATCTGTTCTTCTGTTCCTCTCCCACCTTTTGATTTTTTCCTTTTAAGAGACGTCACAGATGTCAAGAATCTCTGGAAATCAAAACTGCCTACCTCAGTAGGGGTTTAGAAGTGATCCACAGCCCCTATGTCCACTTTTCCTCCTTGTTTTCCTGGAGAGCCTTTCACGGCACATTTGGTTTGTGCTGATCCTGTTCTCCAATCTGCAGTGAAACAGAGATGCTTTGGGGCTAAAGAGCAAATATGCTCAGCCTGGGTGCTGTGCATGTGCACACTCAAGCATGGATCAGATGTGACTTGCTGAAACAGTACTTGTGTTCAGGGTCAAATGTGCAGATGTTTTATTGACACAAAGAATAAATATAGACTTATACAAAGGACATGTGCTATTAATTAGATTTAAAACTAATTTTTCAGGAAAAAATATAGTAAAATCTATGGAAGAATATAGTTTTGCTTTTTGTCTTGTAAAAGTTAAGGCAAATGTGTTTTAGTGTAATACTTCCTAAGTACTGCATGTGTGTTGCCTTGATAGCTGCTCCTGAACAGGCCTTATCTTAGAAAAACCAGATCAGACCCTACCAGAACTACCAAATTATTGTAAGAAATAGAATTTCAGATGGGTTTTGGTTTACCTGCTTCTTGCTAAACAAAACAAAAATCATTATTGTAAGGTATATATCAATGCTGAATAACTCTTTGAAGAATGTCTTCATGCAGGAGTGACTTGAAGTTGGCAGCCAGCATAATACAGATCTGCCTTATTATTGCAATGGCTTTAGCTTATCTGTTATTAAAAATCTCAATTATTTTGGCTTCAGTAATTTTAAATATGGTTGCAGACACATGGAAGTTGAAATTGTGTTATCCAGGCGGCACTACTGTTAAGTTCATAGACTTTAGAAAGTTTTAAATTGGAGAGGGGAAGTTGACATGAACGGTAAAACTAAATAGAGTACTGATTTTCCATGGGTGATTTCAACTTCACAAGTAGTTCAGTTTATTTGAACTCTTGTGAATCAGCAGAAGAGATTAACAGATTGACACCAAATGTGATCTTTTATAAGTGATAGTCATAAAATCACAGAATGGTTTGGGTTGGAAGGGGCCTTTAAGATCAACCAGTTCTAACTCCCCTGCCGTGGGCAGGGACACTTTCCACTAGACCAGACTGCTCAAAGCCCCATCAAACCTGTCCTTGAACACTTCTGGGGATGGGCCATCCACAGCTTCCCTGGGTAACCTGTTACAGTGCCTCACCACCCTCACAGCAAAGAAAAAGCGATTCCCCCTTGTACTGTCATTACATACCCTGGTCAAAAGTCCCTCTCCAGCCTTCTTGTAGGCCCCCTTTAGTACTGCAGGTCTCAGGAGAGCAGAGTAGAGGGGGAGAATCACCTCCCACATAAGTAAACCCTTAAAGCTGTAGGGACTGTCATACCGGGTGAGATCTGAGCTCTGGGTAGCTCAATATCTTGGATGCCAGTCAGCTGCTTCAAGTCAGCTGCTGTATGGTGGAATAGCCCCCAGCAGCTCTTGTCCTGATGTCTGGCGGTTTGGCTCCTTCTTGGTTGGAGTCCCTTCCATGCTGTTGGGTTTTGGAGCTTTAGTCATGGTTACAGTTGATGTTCCTGATAGCTGTGCTTGATGTTATGGCTGTTCCAGTGCTCTCCGAGCCAGGAGAGCTGCCCTGCTGCATGGCCTATGTCTGCTCAGGTTCAAAGCTGCCCTCTGCAGATGGCAGTGGGAGGGTGATCAGCATGGTCAGGGAGCAAGGTTCTCCCTGCAAGAAGCAGAGAGGCTGCCCAGCCCATCAAACCTGACTGCCTTGACTTCTGCGTTTAATGCTGAGGGCTGAGGATCAAAGAGTAGGAATGGATGTTTCCTGTGGAAGCTGCCTCCGGAGAGGGATGTGGGACTGCAAGTCAGGCTCTATGTGAAAGACTCCTCAGGATGCATTGGAGCTGACCAGGAAGAGAAACAGAAGATGAGAAAACACTCCACAGAGGTGAGATTTGGATAAACACAAGGATGGGAACAACTCCGGGGAAAAACGGTTTTAGACACTTTAGATCAAAGGATCTACGCTAAAACCCAAAAGGGTACATAAACTTCAATTCTGCTTACTAACTCCTGGAGAAAGAGGTTACTGAAACTTTGAGAGCAGATTATGGAGTCCCATCATGAGAGGAAAGATTGTTAGAGACCCACCTGGAGAACTGTAGGTAGAAACTAACTTCCTGATGGGAAAAAACAGTAGCATGGCAGCGAAAACTAAGAAAGGCTTGAGTAGCTACATACAAAAGGGCGTGGAAGTATGGACACTGACTGTGGGCAGCACTGACTGTTCCTTCTGTTCTGGTGTGCTGTTGGCCTGGGTCTTGCTGGGGGTTTACCCTTTTCCTGTCACTGATTGGCTCTGGGATTGTGGGTTTGCAGGACAGATGGCAGGACAGACATAGTTTGGGGGCTTGCCCTGCATCAGTGTTCCTCAATACTCCAGCACTTGAGATCTGAACCTTTTGTCTAATGCTCCACTCAGAAGTCTCGGCCTCTATGGGGAAGTGGGAGAAGTATGGCACCGCCCAGTCTGATTTCTCTAGTTGTGGCTATAAAACAGAGCCTGCGTGGTTATTGACGCCTTGGTTGTTGCAAACTGATTCTGAAAGCACTGGAGTTGTAGCAGTTACACCTTCCTCTTCAACTTGCCTTTTTCTTTTTTTCTTTGTTTAAGTTAGTTGCTACTGCACTTCGACCCATATCACAGTGAACAAAATTAAGTATAAGTCTATTGGCTTGGTGGCGTTTTGACTCTATGTTCAGCGATGATGACAAAATTTTGTCAGTACCAAAGACTTGAGCGCTTATCTTGCCATTCATAGCTCACGGCTGAAATTCATGGCCCTGGGTGTTCCTGTCATCAACAGCTTCCCTTGAATAACTACTGTTACTCAGTTGTTAACACACTGTATTTGGTGATGTCTCTGGGGCACAGCAAAGCTGATTATATAATTTACCACATCCTTATGTGCTGGATATAAGGATAAACTTCTTCCCCATGAAGACAGACAGGTATTAGAACAGGTTGCCCAGAGGTTGGTGGGTTTGATTAAACTGGATAAAACACTGAGTAACATGGTCTGACTTCAGAGCTGTCCCTGCTTCGGACAGGTTTTTGGACTGAAGATCTCTTGAGAGATACTTCTGACCTGAATTATCCTTTGATCCCACAAAGCTGGCACATTTGCTTGCAGCCAAATATTGCCTTCTAATGCAGTGCATGGAATTCACCCAGTGTTTCCCTGAATCTCAACTAGGAATAAGGAATCCAGGCTACATTCACCCTGATTCACCTTAAGTACTACTCTCATTTATCGTCCTATGATTGAAAAGACCATTCTCCTCAGTTTCTTCTATGTCTAGATCCTGGTATTTCTCACTGAAATCTGTGAGGCTTCAAAAGCAATGACATCCTTTCCCCAGAAACCGATTGTTCATCTATGACGAGGAGGACATCCACTGTTCAGCTGATACTGCTCAGGCAGACACATGCACTTTCTTCTCCCGCAGTAGAAGAGACAGACTAAAAGGACAGAAAGGATGGCAGATGTCATCTTTGTGGTTTGGGCATTCTTACTTTCCTCCATGGCTCACATCTGGATCATTTGGATCATACCTTTGGACTCAAGAGGAAACAAACCAGTGCAATGTGTGCCCAAGGGCAAGGGTTATTCCTAAGAGGCCAAGAAAAAAGCCTTTTCCTGGATTTGAAGGACCCCAATCCCCTGTGTTCTTAGAATTGTGTTCGTAGTGGCAGCTCTTGTCTCAGTAAACCCAGTGCCTTGGGACTTGACAAGAGCTGACA
The DNA here is from genome assembly GCA_013397755.1 of Cnemophilus loriae. NCBI lineage: Eukaryota > Metazoa > Chordata > Aves > Passeriformes > Corvidae > Cnemophilus > Cnemophilus loriae. The sequence goes on from VZTF01004244.1 coordinate 383,371, forward strand.
ATACCTTCTGTATCAGGAAGTAGTTTCCTGTGCACAAGTGATTTCTCAGAAATTGTTCTAGGCTGGTGCTTGTGTGGGTGTTTGTGATCACTGTGCATGGACAACAAAACCCCTCCAATTCTGCGCGTTCAAGACGAAAATTGAATGTGACGTCAGGTTTCTGTCTGGTGCATAATTAAATTCACATCCTTTGCTTCAGATAAGCCGTGAGCCTGAGACCACCTCTCAGACATATCTGTGTGCCCTGTACATCTCTGCTCCCCAGCACATACCCTCCTATTCTTCTTTTGGCAAGGGCATTAGGAAATTCAGAAGAAAGCCCACATGTATGATCTCAACAGGGCGTGGCCAGCCCAGGCAGTTCAGCTGTCCAGATCTCCTGATGCTCTCACTTTAATCTCCAACAGCATGGGCAAGTTGTTCAGTTTTTCTGAATGAGAGCATCTCTAAATCACACCTGGAATATTGGTTGGCTAGCTTGCACAGGGACGGCTTCTTCAAAGTCAAACTAAACTCCCCCAAGGTTTCAGTTATATAAGGTCAAATACTAAGAAAAAAAGGGTGTGTGCGTGTGGAGTTTTCTACGGTGGCAGAACACTGTGGCATTTCTTGGCAGAGTCAGACATTTGCAACAGATGCACGTACGCTCCCAGAGCAGAGTGTATATGACCAACACATCTCCAAGAGCCAGCTCTGAGGAACTAACCATTCTTCCCCAATTAAATATCAAAAATGGGGAATGCTGGATGGTTTAATTAGGCCCATTGTATAATTTACTCTGGGGTAAACCATTCACATTTTTTTCCAAATGTGTCTCGGCACAAGAGCTTTTCTTGATCCTTAATTCTTCTCCCCTCTCTTATCTGAAATGCCTTTATTCTCTGTTGCTCTCTGTGGGAGGCGTGACCCGAGCCTCACATGGCAATGCAGGCAGGAGCACTGCTGTCTGCTCTGAACCACCACAGTCCTCTCCCTTGTCTCCATCCCTGCCTTTCAGAGACTAGAAGAGCTTGTTTGGTTTTTTGACAAAACTGCTGTACTGTCTCCTGTAATACCCTATTATCCTATCCAGCTGCAATGTACTGCTTTTGATTTTTGCTTGGCTGGTTTGCTAGCAAACCCCTTTTGCATGTATATGTACTGCACTGGCGTGCCAAGAGGCGAGCAGAGATACGTCTATCCTGCTACGTGTTTGGCAAAAACAAACCAATCCTTTTATCATCAAATGAGATGTCATTATAGCCACCCTCTGGCCTCTCCCTCAGCAAAATGAGTCTATAAAAAAAAAGGCAGGTTTCCAGCCCGTCCTATTAGAGTTAATGAGGAAAACTCAGTGAAAGTCAGCGGTGCAGGGGCCTTTCCGTTGCTGAGCTGGCGGCACCCGAGCGGGGCTGCTGTGGTGAGTCAGCACGGGGGACGCGCCGCGCCGCCGGCAGCGAGCGCTCCGCGGCTTGGCACCGCACCGGCTGCGCTGTGTCACCGCTCGGCAGCGATTCACACCTCGCCTGAGCTGGGGACTTCCTTGCGCGGTTATCCTTGCACCTCCCTCAAGTGCGAAGTAGGGGGAGAGCGCTTACAAACTCCGTCTTTGAGCGTGGGGGATTCAGGATCTGTGCCAGCAGCTCGTGTCAGCTTCAAGCCTCCGTTTTCCTGTGTCGTGGGGCTCTGACAGGGCAGATGAGTGCTTCCCATTAGATACTCACAGACACCAAAAATAGACGCTCCATTACTGCAGCGTGCTAGTTGACAGTAATGATAGGGCTCTGCTTACTAGTTCGGTTACATACTGGCAATCTGGCCTCTTTGCATGCTTTATTTCTCAGGTATTAATTGCAACTTCCACTTATCACCCTCAGCCTAAATCACTGCATTGTCTGTTGCAGCGGTCAGACATTTACTTATTTTTGCTTTTATTGTTAGCATGACAAAACTCAATTACAGGCGAGCAGGCATGCATACACAAACACACAGTAGTAGGTCTGTGCTGATGTTCTCAAAGATACACATCTGCTGATACTAAAAATAGGTCCCTGTCAGCAGCTTGGTAATTTTAGGCTCAATGAGAATTCATCCCCATGGTAACTGTACAGTTGTTGAATCATTTATTATTTGAGCTTCAAAATCACAACAGTGCCGGCAATTTTCATCCTCTGAACATTTTTAAGGACCTTTTGTAGTGTTGCAATACTTCGTGCTCCGCACCATCAATATTTATCAAGCAAACAGCTCTAGCCCTTGAACTGACTACCTGCTTCTCCTTGGACATAGTGGGGCTGGGATACTCGATAGCAGGATGACAGTTTAAATAGGTTTCACTTTTGTGATAACAGCAGCCCCGTGGTGTGGCTGTTTGGCCAGGGATGGTACGTATGAAGCCCTGCAAACTCCCAATTGACAAAATGAAACTTTAAAGTGTCAACCTAAGCCTCAGTCTTTGTCTCGAGGGCCAGAAAACAAGATATCTCAGGTCTCTGTGTTGCAAGAGGTTTTGTAGATAAGAGGCTGTTAGTTTTTAACCTCTCAGATAGACACTGTTGACCCCAAGCTGGTGGGGGACACACTGCCTGGCTTTGTGGAGATAAAAGCTGTTTGCACTTTCCCTCGCTCACAGATAATGCTCATTAGCCATCTTGTGCTAAACCTAAGAGAAGTCAGACCACTAGGCTAGCAGAGAGTAAGGTGAAACTCAGGTTCCGTGAGACCGGGGGTTGCTCAGACTCTGCTGTCATGGTTCCAGAGAGTGGGACCAGGGTAAGCTCTGCAGGGTGGGGCAGGGGGGACAGAGTGAGCACTGTCAGGTTTGAAACAACAGAAATCACTTAGCAGCAGAAAGAGTTCCATAGCACACAAATTGCAGTGAAATGGGGCACCAGAGACTGAATTCAGGATGGTCTAAATCACAGACACCAGCTCTCTCACCAGCTGCACGCGTGGCTTTGGTTGCACTGTTGCTGGCCATTAGATTTACTGGAGTGCACAGTACAGAGAGAGCTGTTACATTTTAGGTAGGAGAGGTTCAGTCCCTTTTAGTCTGACGAACTGGGACCTGAAAGACTGACCCAGAAACACAGACGCTATTCTCAGGTGCCAGCAGTTGCAAAGTGATACACTTAACAGAGCTGGTTCTCCTGGCTTAAAACATTACAGCTATTACACACTGTCACGACTGATGCCATATTTTTACATCAAATGCACTTTAATTGTGTGAGCTTTTAAGAAACGCTTGGACAAGGTCATCTGCAAGGTGCTTTGAAATTGCCTTTTGTCTTATTAGTTCAGTTGAGTTGAACACAACAAAATAAGAATGTGCAGGCGCCTTTTACAGCTGCTGTGCAGCTGCCTTCTACCTTAAGCAGCTTTCTGTAAATCTGTCAGTACCTGAAGTGTGTTGTGCATCACCCGGGTGGCATTTGTCAGGTGAACCTGGTGTGCACTGCGGGGAGAGCCAGCGTCTGCCATGAAGCAAAGCTCCGTTTCCCCTCCACTGCAAGTGTATGATCACCACTGATGTCAGTTCAAGTCACCTACATGCCAAGAAACAATACAGTGGTTTTCTCACGGACAGGAGCAGGAGAAAGCGGCCCATCCACAAACCAGCCCCCAGCTCTGAAGTTGTCTCCTGGACAAGCGACAGCTATTCTTTATTCTTCATTCTTTATCCTTTATTCTTGCATCTGGTTGCTCAGTTTGCTCATTTAATTAAACCAGAAATGTCCTTCCTTCCAGTTGGTTCAGCTGCTATACATTTATCCCAGAGCACATACAGAGAGATTTGGAAGACACTGCCTTTTTGTATTTCCGCCTACCAGGCTCCAACTTCTCGGGCTGGGAAGTGCTCTCTGTGGCCACAGCCTCAGCTGGTGGAGGTGATGCCAGGTCTCACTGTGCCACAGACAGACATGTCAATAGCAGAATTACTTGCTTGTAGCATCAAAACAGCTGGTCACAGCTCATAGGTTTTATAATGAGTTGAGAGGGGGAGAAAATCACCTGCACAATAGACCAGAAGTGGAGTTTATTCTCAAACTCTTTGTGGCCAAGAGCTTGGTTTCAAGCAGTTTTTCCCACTTGCCACACAGTGCTGTGTGGGTGGTTTGATTCTGCCCAGCAGGGTGCTGCCCATAAAGATGGGGTGGCTGTGCCAGAGGCTCCCAGATTTTCCCAGACATTGTCTTCCTCTTTTTTCCTGACAAAGGATGAAGATCTGAGTAATGACCTCAAATATGCTGTTACTGCCCTGAGGTGTACAGCTGAGCACAGCACCCAGTTTTACATTGTCACTATTTATTTGTTTTTACCTCATTATACCTTTTTGATCTTGCTTGGAGAGCAGCAGAGGGAAGAACATCCACGGTGATGTTGTGTGATGCTCCAGCAGCATTGCAGACCAAGGGCCCCCACAGCCTGTGAGCTCCTCAGGTGGTTGTAACCCAGGGTACCTGCACAGTCAGAAGCCTTCACCAGGCACCAGTGAGGGTATTTTTGAACCTGCAGAGCAGCTGCAATTGGTGACCATGCATGGAAAGGAGACCCAGAATGCCTGAGATTTGGAGATCAGGTTGGGTTTGAAACTTTGGGTGTAGTCTACTTGAACCCAGGCTGATTTTTAACCTGAAGTCAGAAAGAAATAATGAACATGTCATGCCATTCCATACTATTTTTGCAGTTGCTCTCTGGAAAAGAATCAAGTGTTAAAGCTCGTGCCTCAACTCTACCTTACTAGTTTTTCCCATGTGGTTGTAACTGTATTTCAGGGATGGCTCACAAGCAGTGGGGTGCTCTAGTAATGTCACTCTGTCACTTTGTGCTTCCTTTGTGATATCTTATAAGTGACATTTTTTCCGTGTAATATCCCTTCCCACTTCACCCGAAGGCAGACTTGCATGGGCTGAAACTTTTTAATACGTGGGCTGCTTTGTTCTGTATTTGGCCTGAATCTTGCACTCCAAGTTACACGTCGGTCTCCTATAAAACGCAGGGAAGTGCTGCTGTGCCTTTTCATGTGGTGAGCACGTGCCAGACGCTGCTGCTGCCTGCGGAAAGCTGAGACTGCTGGGGAGCTTGCAGCACAGACACCTTCCTCTGTAACCTCATGTTAGCTTTGATGTAGGGGGTGAGACTGGAAGCTAAGCAAAGCCATGAGTGATCCTTTGTTTCTTGGAAGCCAGAGGAGCAGGTAGAGGGACACACGGACAGCATGGACAGAACCAGCAGCCTCTGGATTGCAGCAGCCCATGCAACTGCCTGTGTGCATGGATGGACACAAGACATGGGGTTTGGCGTTAGAGATCTCAGAGCAAGCACTCACAAAATCCCATTCTGCTGCCAATGCTTCTTTATACAATGATGGATAGATTCTCTCTGCAGGCACCAATGTGTAGCAGCTCTCTAAAGAGCAAACCAGGCTTGCTGATTAATGTCGGCCATCTTTAATTTTCTCTGCACTCATTTCCGTACATTCTCATTTCACTCCTGTGCTATTATGGTGGGCTCTCACTGCTAAGTGCACTTAAATATGACTGCAGCCATGTGAGAGAGGATTCTTCTCCCTCCCTTTCTCCCTCTGTCCCTCCCCATCAAGGATCTGGCTGCAGCAGAGCTCATACAGCCTCAGCTCCTGCCCAAACTCTCCAAACACCAGCAGCAATTCACAGCAGGGCCTCAGCACTTTTCCTCCAGGCTCCCTGAGTGTAGTGAGCCCAGTCTATTCTTTCATCACCAGTCAGGCTCACAAATCAGTATGAGATTAGTCATTAATTGCTTGGGCAGACAAGGCTTGTAGCTTTTGAGGTCCAAACCATTCCTGCATTTGATTTCTCTTCTGTGGTGCAACAAGACTGGGTGGGATAAGCTTCTTTCCCCCATTTGCCCATCACGGGAAGTCTTGATTGAGTGTGGGATGATTTGATGTGCTAGTGCTGTCATCAGGGTGAGAGGCTCCAGCTGGCCTGCCCTAAATTTCCCCAGGGTCTTTTCAGGCTGTTTCATTGCCTGTGATCCTGTGATACTCTAGTGACAGACCTGTGTTGTTGATGGTGCTCCTTGGTTCTGCACTGCTCCTTCCAGGCTCAGCACTGGGGGGGTCCCTTGTGTGTGCAGCCACCACTGTTGATCCAACTCCAAACTGTGTTCAGTTATAGCCAACTATAGATCTATAAAGGGAACTATATATAGCCAACTATAAAGATCTCCGTTGCTTCTCTATGCCCAAGAATGCCCTTGGACCCTCAGAGCTATGCCCAGGACCCAAGGTGGTGTGTGGTGGCACAGGGCTGGTTGCAAGCATGGCTGGTGAGGAGGAAGGGATTTTCAAATGGGGTTGCTCTCATACTATGAAACCATGGCCCCAGGATATGATTAGGGGCATAGCTTGTAGGCAGAAGTGATACCTTTCATTAACTGAAGAGATAAAGTTGAAAAAAAACCCAAAGTTTGGGTGTGAGGTGGTATGATATTTCTGTGTTTCAGACAGGTTGTCACAGGCCATGAGAGCCAGTCAGGGCAGGGCTCACTGGAGTTCATGTGGGCTCCTTGCTCAGCTATGGCCACTCAATCAGTCACCGCCCTCGAGCCCAGCCAGGCTGACGTGTGCAGCTACATTTCTCACATGAGTAAATGAAGAAGTGGGGTTGGTATTTAATAAGTTTTCTCAGTGCAGTCACAGTCAGCTTTCTCAGCTGTTTTCCAGCTTGGTTTTGTAGGCAGTGCTTTGGCTGTATGTCCTTTCAGCGGGGTTTGCTGTGACTCTGTTACTGCAGTGTCTCATTGCAGGAGCTCCCAGAGCAGACCAGAACTCTGTTCCCTGGGGAAATGCAGGGAAGATGCCACGCAACTTGCAAGAGCCACAGGAGAACAGTTTTTATCACCACGCTCCACTTACACCATGTAAAACAAATTTTTTCCTTTGTTTCCTTTAGTACAGCATGACCTTCCATCAGCTTCACAAACCAAGCAGGGCAGAGGTGGCGAAGGTGGGTGAAAGCAAACTCATCTTGCTTACACTCGCTCTGACTGCCCCGACTTGTTTGCTAAGTAGCCCATCTGTGACCTACAGTGTGTAAAAGGATCTCTTGGCTCCTTTCTGGGTGAGGATAGAAGAGAGCACAGTTGTTTACATCTCCATTCAAGTGATTAACAATTAAACAACAACAAAACAAGGAGTTCATGTGGCTCTACGAGCTGACCATGCCTGTCTGAGCACATGCTGAAATAACCAGCTGTTTTGAGGTGGTGGCAAGCCCAGCAAACACAGGCTCCTTCTCTGAGAACAGCACCAGAAAGGGACAGGGTCTGGGAGATGCTGGGGAGTGGACCATGCCTGCCCTTTGTCGTCCTCTCTCCTGGGGCAGCACTTTGACATTCACACAGGATGGTTAGTGCTTTGGGTCTCCTTTCATCCCCTTCCCTCCCCTCCAGCCCTTCTCCCCCAGTGAGGGGCACAGCCCAGCTCTACCCTGCTCCCAGCTCCAGAGAGGCCAAGGAGGTGACTCTGGGAAAAGCAGAACAGGACAGAGGTAGGAGCATAGAAAAAGAGAATAAAGAAAAGCTTTCTCCATGTAACACAATAAATTTAAATATAGTCTTTATGAAAGTATAATATATTTTTTGCTCTTTTTTCAGATTAATTCCAGTTACCTTCATATTACAAGTTCTTTACACATTCAAACACATGAGCGATAGATTCACATCTCAAGTTCAATCAATACTCTTAACCTCAAGAAAGTTACATCGTGGAATTGGACTTTCATCTTTACTGATGGAGGCTCAGGCTTTCCTGCTTGAATAAATAAAATTGCCTCTAGCTGAGAACCTGCCTAACTGAGATAATGGAGATATCAGAGGATAACAAAGCTGTGAGATTCGCCAACTAATTTTGCAAAAAGAAAACAGACCATACACATTTCTCCCTTTTGTAGGAAACATCTCATTTCTAGTTTGTTTTCTAAAACATACACACATTATAACACGGGAATAATATTCTACTCAGCTTTTGGTTAAATTATATTTAACATTGTAATCAATTTAAACAGAGAGACATATTGAAAAGGAATATAAAGGATTCCGTTTTGAAAATACGGAATCCAAAAATTCCCAAACATGAGAGAGCTTGTGAAAAACAGCAAAGTATATATGATCTGAGTTGAGGGCTAAGATGTACAGCTAACTTTATATCACCTGAGGTCAGGGTCCTAGGAAAAAAGCAGTATCATCAGAACGATGAACATCTGAAGAGGACATCTTGTCCACATCTGTGCCTGACAGTGGGACCAGTTATACCAGTGCCATCTCTGATAAGTGCTTGGCCAACCAGTCCCAAAAGATTACCAGGGTGGAGACTATGCAGCCTCCCCAGGCAGTTCAGATCAGTATTTAACTACTGCTGGTAGGAGAAGGTTTGTTCTAAACCCTTGATCTGTGCCTGTAACTCCATCCCTCTCTCCTGGTCCCATACACACTGGGAAGAATTTATTCCTTCTCTCTTCATAGCCGTGTTTTTTAATAGACTCTTCTCATACCTCTCCCCAGCCTCCTTTCACCAAGCGAAGCAATGCTAATGCCTTCAGCAGGCCTGGGGGAGCTGTTTTCACATTGCCTCTGTTCACTCTGCAGTTTTTGAGCAAATTGTTGGTCATAAGTTTTTGCTGAAGTTTTACAGTTACACTGTAGAGAATACTTGGGAAAATACAAAGGCATCCCAAACAAGAAGCCTATTTGTGCAACTCAACGTGAAGTTTGTTTTTGCAAAAGCATTTAATTATTTTTGCATTCAGTTTGTGATTTATATTTCCAAACCTTTTCTGGCCTACTGCTTCCCACCCAGTCACTGTCTGTCTCTATTTGCACATGTGGGATATTCCTGCACAGTTAATAGGCAAAGATTCTATACCCCCATCACTTCCTTAGTGGCTTATATAGGCATAACTACTAATTTATAATTATGCTACATAAAGGCAGAACCATCTTCTCAGAAGGAAAAGTTGGAAATACCATTAAAAAGTATTTTGCATCAATTAATCATGTTCAATGTACTCATGTTTACAGAACAGTGATTTTAAAAAAAGGCACTGTCAAATACTTGAGACTGTAACATTAAGAAGTTTTCCAGGATAAAATGTAAATTCAGATTACTATGACTGTAGTGAGCGGGGTAGGGTTGCACTAAGGAAAGAGAAGAACAAAAAACAAGGAAGAAGTAAAGGGAGGGAAGGTTGAGTTTTTTAAATTAGATACTAGAAATGAGATTATCACTTGCCTTGTCTGGAAGACTTTTTCTACTTTGTCACCCCACCACACTCTTTTGTTCTTTCTTCCCTTGTACCTACTTTTAGGGATACCAAGGCAGTGTTGTGGATTTGGGTTCATGGTAACTAAATACTCCTACAGCACCACCTACCTAAAGTGCTTGTATTCCTCAGTTCTGCAATATTTATTTTGAATGTGCCAAAGAACCTATCCAATTTGCCACTTTTAGCCTCACACATCTCTTTATTTCAGGGTTTCCTTCCCTCTCTCTTCAGTACAAATGAGGACTCTAATAGCCAGGGAAAGGTGTAGTGATCTAATCGTGTGCCTGAAGCCCAGTCCCAGGGCAGGCAGGGAGACCAGGGGCTGCTGAAAGACATCAGTTACTTAAGAGCATGTACAGCATCTGATTTCTCTGGTAAGAGTGAAAACTGTGGTGCTGGGTTACTTGCTACAGTCCAGAGAGATCAAGCTCAAACTACCAGCCCTGAGTGACCCTCACTTAAAGCAGACAAGGCACCGGGTCTTAACTACAGGTCACAATTACTTTTCTTGCATAGAAGACAGTCAAACACCAAGAAGGGTGGGGAGAGCATGAAGTGGAAATACAAAATTAGGACCACAGGAGAAAGGTTAACTGTATTTCTCATTTTCTGAGTACACAGTGTGATCAAAGTTTGAAAATGCCTGCTCCTGTAAGCCTTTTAAAATTTAAATACCTGAGTGAATAGGAAAAGCATACAAGATAAGAATCAGAGACAAAGCATTTAACATCCCACACATATTTTTACAAAGTTACAGCATTTTTTCCTTAGATAATCCATTTTACATTCCTAATTATTTCTGCACCGTGTAAAATATGCCTGTATATAAAGTTTACAGTGGCTTCTTTGGCAGAGATTAGACAAATATATACAAGACAAAAGACTTTTTTATTAAAATGTCAAATGGAAAATTAGAGGTTGTAAAACACTTTAATTAAAAAGACCAATTTTAAACTGTGTGCAAAATTATGTAAAAAATACTCTTTTGCTGTTTCAAAGAATGAAGGAGATCAGACTTTGCAGGTTCAGGCTAAACTAATTTTGTGTTAAGACCAGCTTAATACTTCTTTATCAAGCAGAAACCCTCAAGGACTCACATGATTTCAGCACCTGTGCTCTCAGTGAAAGGCTTAGTGGTCTGTGTGCACGTCTGAAAACTGTGCATGAACTTTAAAACAGTGAGATCCATCTGGTCTCTTCCAGAGTTCTGGTGTTTTTCTCTTGAGCACAATCGGCTTGAGAAGTGGTAAAGCTGGAAACATAATCAAAATCTCCATCTAGGCTTGCTATGTTTGTTCAAAACATCAGAAAGGGTGGAGAAATCTGCATGAAAGTGTTGTTCAGGTCACTGAACACCATGATAAAAGCAAATATTAATTTCTTGATTTCCTAAATATAAAGTCTTTACAGAAGAACCGAAAGCTTTAGTTTTCCCCTTACACACACAAAATTTCAATGACATTTTCCATTAAAATTAAGAGTGCTTCACTATAAGTATGCCAGAATTTATTCACTATTACATGGCCTTTTACCTTTGGAGATGAAGTTTTATAGAGCCCAACATGGCAATGCCATTACTATCCCTCAGTGCCTGCTTTGGCCACTTCTACCTTCCTGTCTCTGGGCCAGCACAGGTACTCACACTGCTAAGCTGTTAACTGGCTGAAAACAGACTGAAAGACAAACCCAATGAGTTTTTCCAGCTGGACCAACTTCCTGACCTAGTCACTGGATGGCAACACCATAGATGGCTGGGAAGTGATGTAGCATAGTTCAGGCCAGGAGTCTACTAAGCAGCTAATTATGGCTCAGACTGTCAGTGCAGGGATGGGATTTAGCTTTATCAATCCAGCCAAAGGCCAGCTTGTTAGCCAGTGAGCTGAGATGGTCACTTTTGCTTTTACACATGCAGAAGTAGCACACTTGGAGCAGATGACAGTAAGGTGATGCTGCAGGTAAAGATTTTGCCCAGAAGTTGATTACATCCTGGGCTAAGTGGTTTGTGTCAAAAACAGAAGAAAGTAGAAAAACTGGACAGTTTTGTTGCTATTTTTCAGAGGGGAAGCTGGAAAAAGGAATAGAGGAAAGAAAGGGGCATAAAAGAAATTTTATCACTTTTTTGACTATGTATTTTTCAACTACTAGAGGTTACAGAAGCATTTTTTGCAAATATATTTCTATATCTTCCTCTGAGACTATGACATGATAAATCACGTGGTCCATCAATACACTGCTTTGCAGTTCAGCTTGCATTTTTCTGCACAAATGCTTTCTGGTGACTTCACCCTTTGACTGTTCCTATACAGAAGATCAAGTAAACCAACCTTGAAAGGCTGAAGTGGCCTGATCAGAAAGCCCACAAAAGCAAGAGAGTAGCTGCTATTATACAAACTACTTCATTGCTGCAATTTTACATCAGGGTGAAGCTTAGATATTAGGTTCCGCAGTTACCTAAGAAAGTGGCTCATTCTGTCTAACTAACACCTCATCCTAGTACATTGCTAGGAGATTAACATCATCTCCACACTTAGCTTCTCAGAGTCAGTTTTCTCTGTGGAGCATTCTGCAGGCTCTTGGTACTTGCATTAAAGCCTGAAGTAGCATGCATTTGAAGCCCTGGTAAACTGCTGCAAAGCAGCAGCCCTTAAGATGACAGGAGTAGTTAAAATCCTTTAAATTATGGCTTTGATAGAGTTTTATATATTGCAGTATGACATTTTGGACACAGCAAAGAGTAGCCACATTCACAGGGCAGCAAATGACGAATTACATTGAGTATGAGGGTTATCTGAATCAAACTCTATGATACCCCCAAACCCCATCTCCTGGGGTTTGTTATCCTTACCTTCTCTAAGGAAGTCTAACTGCTGGGGCCTTTAAATGCAAATCCATTCTTTGGACACTGTTCTGGCCGCATCATTTGTGTGTACAAGTCCATCCTCTGCTGCATACTACAAACATAAGTTAAGATAGAAGCAATCAGAAGCCAAACTAGCGCAGAAGAGAGCCAGCAGCTGGCTATGCAACCTTAACCTTTCTTAAAGTGCTGGACAGATATCAAAGTTCAGGCTGCATAATTAGACATTCATAATGCTCCCATCACCATGGCATTAAGAGCAATTCAACAACAGAAACCACACTGGGATAATCAGCTTTCCCTAACAGGACAACACGTGGGTAGACACAGGATCTTGTTGAAGACCACTGTCTCCAGACTCTGGCAGCTCCAACTGATTGATCTCAAGAAAGTGTTCCTGGAGACCAACACCTCCTGCACAGCCCCACATGCCCAAAGTCTCTAAAGGAAAAGTTAATAAGTTCACTACTAAATAGATTTGCATAGACCACTTACCCCTAAAGTTGTCCTAATGCTGAAGGATGTCACTGGCTTCTCCTACTTACTCTATCTTTTTATGAAAGTAAAAAAAAAAAAAAAATATTAAGAACTCACTCCTCCAAGAGCTCATACTTCTTGCTCAAAGCTACCTCAATAATTTTGCTTTATCTCCTGAGTGTGGCATCGAGCACCTACCCATTTCCATGACCATTTAAATGCTATTCCTTAGACCTGGGATAACCTCTCCAAACCACACTAGAGAGGTAGCTCCCAGACAACCTCTACTTCTGTTCTCCCAGCTCAAGGCTATGAAAATATCATGAGAAAATTTCTGTTGGGCTCTATCAGTCTTCCCTTTGCATCTTTACATTGGTGTTTCAATCCTTAGCTGAGCTGGTATTCATGAAGACTAAGCTTGGCCCAAAGGCTACCATACCAAGATACCTTGTGGAGGAGTCCTCCCTCAACATGAGACCTACAGTGTTAGCCTATATTCCATCTCTCTAAATTAAAGCTCATCTTCTTGAGTGCCTCTGTTGCTTCCAAGTCCAGTGGGTGCACTTGCCCCCAAGCATACGTTCTCACAAGTTTTCAATCTTGCCCCCTTACCAAGTTCCCATTATTTGCAAAGCCCTGAGTCACCTTTATGCAGCAGACTACAGAAGGGAATAGTTTCATCACAGCAGATAACAAGCAAATCCAGCAGACAAGCCATTCCTGGACACCACGTATAGATGTTTATAGCCTCCCTTCAAAGAAACCTCTTCAAGGTGTTTCAGGAAGTAAATGAAACTGACTGAGGTTTAACACTGCTGCTTCTACAGTGAACAGCTGCCCACGTCTAGAAAGAGAGCTGCTTTTCCTTTCTCCATAGGAACTGCTTATAATGCTTGTTTGTCCCCACAACTGCGTTCCCGGGTACCTTTGTGGCAACACCTTCACTGGTGGTTCCACTAGATAGCAGAGATAGTCTGGTGCCAAGGACAACACTTGTAATCATTTTCGTCAATTTTGAGCCTGTTGTCAGAAAAAACAGCTGTAGGAAGGTAAGACTTTATGCTGTAGATTACCGTCTTCATACAAACTTATCACAACACTTCCACTAATTGTTTCCTGTATGCCTTTTCTGTTATATTAATAGTCATACTAATCTCTAAAAAACTACTACAGTCAGTACACCTTTGTACTACTCAGATTCTCAAACGTAAGATCCAGGGGTCAGCTTACGACACCAATGAAGCTGAAAATAAGTCTTCCCCCACCAGTGCAGCATTCAGCTTTAGAACTTATAGCCATCAAATGCTGCCTCCAACCTTTTTTGTTAATGTAGCTATAGAATAAGGATATGAATCCATGGCAGATATGCCCATCCACAGTTTGGATGCAAGCTCCAGGCCAGTATCTGCCAAATACATCTGAGGATGGCACTCTCCACAGCTGCCAGCAAGGCAGTATTTGCTTCCATTTACTTATGTTTCATGGACTGTTTAGACACAGCATCTTTTGTGGTCAATGGCAACTGCCAGATATTAAAGATTAGTGCCACAAAGGGAGAGGCTTGTCTTGCTTTAAAGCAATATTAATGCCACAATAATATAATTTATTAGGAGTAATAAAGAAAATTCTCTTCTTATGCCCAAAATATTCAATGTGTAGATGTTAAAAGCTTTGATATTCTTTTTCAGGTCTTTCATAGCTTTTCTCAAAGGCTAAGGGTGCTACTGCTCTGACTCCCTAAGAGAAGATAACATATGGACTTCCCCAGCCAATTCTATGTTTGCCCAGTCTGAGGGGTGACAACCTCCTAGAGGACCGCAGCAAGTGACTTAGAGTGGTCATGTCTACAGATGGAAAAGAAGTTAATAGAAGACACATGAAAACGCAGTGTCTAAAGTGTCCAAAAAGTGTCCAAGCAGGCATACAAGACAAGTATTCCAGCCTATATTCTCTAATCAAACAAACCTCAGGAAAAAATACTTGCATATTTTACATCAGGCCAGACGGAATTTCTACATTTGTTCTTAGTGGGTGTATATCACTATATAATGATGCAGTGCAAGAGCTTAATCTTTTCATATCCATCTAGTTCTTGAAATCAAAACATGATATGAAGCATTTCCCAGTGCAAACGTTTTTTCCTTATGAATTGATCTCTCTTCTTGGATCTAATCAACAAGCAGATTGGATTTTTTCCAATCATTATTTCTGAGGTTGTTGTATTCTCCAAAGAGTCTCAAAATAAAACACAATTAAGTTTCAGAAATCAGTTTTGCATGCAAGAACAAGTTTTCACATGTTCTAAAGGTTGATGCTGGCATTCAAGCAGCATTTATACACCTCAAGGGATCCCAAACATTCATCACTAAAATATTATGTGGAAACATCGGAGGATCACTGTCTCTCCTGATTTCCTAACAAATTTTTCCATTATATATTTCCTTAACAGATACTAATATCCAGAAGGAAGCTGTGGTTTATGTTACAAGTGGGCGTGAGTTGGGAGCAGTCAGCATACATAACCAAGCAGATTTTCAGATCTCTGCCAAGTATCTTGCAGGTCAATCAAGAGAACCACAAACATACCCAGCACGTAGGAACAAATATGTGCATAGACACCATCTAGAGGTTTCAGTTCTCTCCCTGCAGATTTTCTATCCCTATTTTTCCTTTGACTTTTTAAATCTGTAGTCCTAAAAGTTTTTCTGTTTGTGAAGTATTAACTATTTTCTGCTTTGTGACTGATATTGACAATATCCTTTCATCAAGCTACTGATTAACAGCTTCTATTAATTTCAGGACTGTAAGACAGGTCCTGATTGCAGGTTAGTCTTACTTCGTATCTCTTACTCTAATACTCAGAGGAGCACTAGCAGTGAAAGAGAACTTGTCAGACTCATCCACTAGTGTTTCAAGCTTAAGTTATTGCCCCTCTTTGCTAGGTATAGGAAACTTAGCAGACCCAGAGCATCTCTGCAGCACCCCAAAGTCAGATCCTCTGACTGAAGCCAGCAAGAGGAACAGAAAAAGTAAAGGGTGCACATTACCAAGCAGCCTTCACAAAAACTCAAAAAAATTTGACAGATGAGCCCAGACTTCAGTGAACAGCAGATCTTTTCAGAAACTGGTAGGGATTTTCAAATACTCCTAGGGCTGGTACAGGACATGACTATAATATGCACATATACACATGCTTACAGCATAATGCCTATAATGTTCACTGCTGGAAAGCATCCCAAGAGGAAATGCAGCTTCAATATAAAGCTTTTTTTAGAAGTGGTCCATACAAAAGTTAATAGTAAATTCTGTGGTATAACCACCAAAGTTGAAAGTTTTGACGTGGTACTTTGTTCACAAAAACTAATAAGACGTGTTGCTACCAAAAGTATTTACATAGCCAGAATAATTTTCCTGTTCCAAGATTGGAATGTTTATCCACATTTAAAGAAAGAAAGGCTGCATAACTTGACAAATAGCAGAAGTAGGAGCACTAAACCATCAGGTTACCTGTTAATCCAACAGGAACGTTTAGATCCCTATGACTATATAACCATGGAGGAATATCACAGACAGTGTTCTCAACAAGGAAGATGATTTTTTTTAATTTAAAAAAAAAAATTTTTAGTTCTAAGAAGCCTTATTCCAAGATCAACCCAGTTCTATCCCTGGAAACACCAAAAGCTCCTTCGATACAGATGCCTTCCCTACATTTAACCAGATAACCTGCTGCCTACTCTGCCTACTGAAATCAACTTCCCAGCTGTATAAGGTCAGGGTAGCATGACAACAATAAGCAGGGGGAATGGATCCAGAAACTTTACCACAGAAGACTGCAATAATCTGCCCTGGATCGTACTGGGACTTTCAACACACCCCTGTAGAAGGCTGCTTCTGAGTAGAGTGAAGCATTCAGCAATGGATCTTGGTGCCCTGAATAACCTGAGATCATTTCAAATGTTTTAAAAAGCCACCTGCATGGATGACACACATGCCTTCAGGCACAGCAGGCAGATCTCTCCCACCACTGAACTGTTTTGTAAATTGGCAAAAGGAAAAACTATACTCAAACTGATCTCTGCAGCAAGCTTGCACAATGTTGCAGTAACAATTAATCTCTCATACAAATCCAAATGTTTTACTAGTTAGCAGAGGAACAGTCAGAAGATGACAGTAGGAGCTGCTACCTGAAAATCAAGTCATTGAGTATACTAAGGAAACAAAAGGAAGAAGTCTCCACAGCAGCATTTTGTATGGTGGGCTGAGTAAAACTTGGACACTGCTACCAGCAACAACATTTTAACAAGCTTAGCAGCTTTTAAGAAAGGTGGGGTTTGTTCTGCTTGGTATTTTTAATTTAAATAATTTTATTATCCTGGTATCCAGATAGCTGCTGATCAGAGCATTACCATTCTGCTGCTTTTCACACACCATGGCAGTTTTACTAATTAAAACCTATAAATGAAGGGATAATTACAGCCTATGGAGGTATGCAACAATTAGTCTTCCTTGCTAATGCACTCCTCCTCCAATGAAATATAGTAGTAGTTAAAGGCATCCCTGCTGTTCTAATCCTTGGCAAGCTACATTCATTTAGAAAAGTGAATCATTAAGTGTCCCCCCAAACAATCATTCTGGTGACAAGTTTGTGACATTAACTAAAGAGTTGAGGTTATTTTGACAAATTCATGATGGAGAGCAGCTCAATGGAACAAGGACAGGTAACAAACAGTCCCAGATTCTGACACTTGATTTAAAACTTTTGAACTCCATTTGCTGGACAGCAACTAAAAGCCACCAATAGGCTTTTATATCCAGTGAGCCTATCACTGCAGATGTGATTTCATGCAATCCAAGGCGATATACTTAGTATAAAAATAATAATAAAAACAAAATCACAAGAGTTTAAGAGCTATGGTCCAGAGTGTTGATGTGACGCTATGAGTACAACTAAAAGAGGTTTTGTTTCTGTCTGCTGCTGTTCTCCATCTGTGACAGAGCTCCCAGGCTAAATACACATATGGTTGTTTCCTAACCCAGTTCTGTCAAGTGATGGTGGTTAGCCAGGCACAGATATGTAAACAAAGCTGCTGGCAGCAGCTCTGAATGGTATTACTCCTAAACCAGCCCACTTGTTCCTAGGTTTGCCTGTTTTAAACTCCCTGTAACTTAATCATGCTTCAATAATGTTCTGAGCAATAATCAAGGTTAGAAAAAAGACTCACTTGTTTTCCATGATGATTATTATGGAGAATCTGATTCACCACAGAACAAGTGAGACCTTTTTCTAACCTTGATTATTGCTCAGATTGGTCATTTTACTTTTATTCACACATACTTCTGCATATATGCCTACACAAATATTAATGCTATATGTATGTTGCACATGTATGTACTTCTACAAGTTGATTGGTGTATAATGAGAAAACCCGTATCTAATCCAGAGCAGGAAGAGACATAAGCAGACAGATAAGAACACTAAGACATTACCCTGTATTTCCTTATGCAGCACATGTCAGAATCATACCTTTATTACATAAAAAAAGACCTTTTAACTCAAACCATTCCAATGGAGAGAACCATACACACTGGCACAACAGCGAGATAACCCCAACTTACCCACTATTAGACAAACACATCAGAACAGACCCACGCTCTCAAGCAGTACCTGTATCTCTCCAGACAAGTCCCACAAGGTGCGAACAAACAAGTTTACCTACCCACCTTGGTTCAACAGCACAAGAATTTACCATAGGACACAGAACGCAAGAACACTCTTCCAGTTATTTTGAGTTCAAGGACTTCCTGAGCCAGGTGTGGTTTCTGTGTATTCACTAACTCACAATGAATTTCCTGCCATGGAATTTATCCAGTTTGTTTGAACCCACACCAGGTTTCAGTTTCCATATCATGTTTTGGCTATGAGTCCTACAATTAAGAAGCTCCTCTTTCCACTACGCTATTTAAAATATTTTTTTAAAAAGTAAAAAGCATAAATGTATTCCTATATGTATGGATTTTGACAGATACTTTTGAGGTTTTAAAGGCACTGCTTAAAAGTGATAAAAATGGCATTAGAACTCAATAAATACAGTAAGATTCAACTTTGTTTAAAAACTGTTTACCCTGTAGCAATAGCTTTCAAGTTTGTATATGGTAAAAGTTTCTATAGGATGTGTTAGCAATTGCCAAGTAGTGCAGTTATTTCCAATGTGCATACAGCACTTAGTACACCTAGGATTAAATAAATGAAAACTCCTCCCTCCCATGAATCTTATTGTTCTTTCTTAAAAGCTTGGGACTAGATAGAGAGCAAGACCACTGATTTGCTGTCAGAACATGTTGCCAGATATAATTACAAGCTGAACAGAGATATCAAAGACTGACAGATCCCGAATAACTTGCTCTCCCTCCTTTTCATTAGGATTTCACTAAAGCTATTTTAATAGCTTAGAAGACATCCATTTCTTTACACCATTGGTTTCATCACCAAAGCTGCAAGAGCACTAAGACAAGTCTGAGAGTTTCAGGATTCCTGATAGGTACTGAAGACCAAAACACTGTCTCTCTCCTTTCCACCATTTAAGTTGATTTCGGTGTGGAAAATGGAGTTGGACTATTATAAAGGAACTTGACCTTGCAAAACACAAGTTGTAGAAGCTTTTAGCAGCAGCTCAAAGAGATTTTCCTTATTTCCATAAATATTCACTGGTTAGATTTATGAACCACTGTCTGATCATTACTCTATATTGCTTTTCCTGGACATGCTTTTAAATGAAACACTTAGTACAGAGGATACCCCATTCTTTCCTGCTGCACATACTTAATTTTTGAATTAAACTTCAGAACTGGAAAACTACATTTAAGAGAGTTCTGATTGCTACTTCAAACAGACCCAATTATTTTTTGCATCCTGGACAAAGCATAGGAACTTGCCTGAAAAGCAGTAAGAATGTTTTAGGGAAAAAAAAAAACAAGCCCAAAACATCAGCTACAAAGAACCACTTCATCTATTGGAGTATATACAAATCGTCTGTAGATCAAAGATTTACTCTGGATGGAAAAGCAATACCTAAACACAAAATCTCACAACAAAGAAAGAAGCCAACTTGACTCCAGAAATTTTTCCTTATTTTCTTTAAAAGGGCATTTGTAATTGGCAGAGAAGCTATGTAATAGTGGTTTCCTAAGAACAATGAACAACTGCCAGTTAGACAAGAATATAAAAAAGGATATTTTGGGACTCGGGATTGATCAATCTGTGACCAACATACATGCCCACAGCCCAAGCAGCCAGTGATGGGACTTGTGGGATCTCATTCAGCAAGAAATCTCTAGGGCTGGACAACCTGCAGTGGCCAGTCTATTCTTATCTTAAGAAATAAAACATATCAGTCAGCACAGACTATTACTGCTACTATGTTTTCATGAAATAGAGAACTGTTATCGAGAACCTTGTTTTATATTGCCAGTGCAAGTTTGGAATTTTATTTTTCTTAATCTTACATTAACAAGGCTGAGTTTGGTAATATTATCATAACCATAAAACAGATATTGAAGGCATTATAGAAAATAACTCATGAGTGAAGGAAACATTTTAATAAAAAACCACAACAGGCAGTTCACAGACATACAGGTAGAGTAATAAGAAAACCTTTGTTATCTTACAGGTATTGAAGAGTTCATATTGCTTAACAACTTCCTAAGTAGCTATTTGGTTCCTGCTGCAGAAATAAAAAACTTGAGTTGTTTAGCAGATTTCCTAACAGATAAGAAATGGTTTATGGCTTAAAGGCAACATGGCTCTTTCCAAGGCCTCAAGACTGCAGAGGGCAACAGGTATCCAGAGATTTTGTTCTGTAGAAGATAGCTAATATATCCAGAAGAACCAAAAGCCCTTTGTGAGAGGTGTTTATGAGGACAGGAAGAATATATGCCTCTGTATACTTTACATATGCATTCAATACAATACTTATTTATAGAAGTAAACAGTTTTCACCATAAATGTCAGAAGTTACTTTGTTACAAAAACAAAGAAGCAGTATTTCAGACCTTGTTAAGGCCAACCCCAGTCCAGCCATTCTAAGGAGGGGCCAAGGGCTTCTTTACGGACATGGGAAAGAGTACTGCACACATCAATTCCCATTGAGGGCATAACAAAGCAAACTAATAAGTTTAAGTGTAAGAGGAATGTTAGGTGGAATAAAAATAATAAAAAATATCCCACTTAAATGTGTGTCCTAGGTTAAAGAAAAAAAGAAAAAAACCCCAAACACGCTAACCAACTCCCACGCCCCCCAAACATTGCTACCTGCAATACTCTAAAACTTGGAAAATCTCTAGTTATCCTGAAATCATTTCCCTGAACAAGATACCAAACAAGCTTTTCTTGGTATCACAAGTCCTTAGCAGAGCAGACAATGTTCTTTTGTGAGCTTTGTGCATTTGCTGGAGACAATTAAGGAAAAAAAAAAAAAAAGAAGACTTCTTCGTTGCTGCTTGGGTTCTCCTCTGCTTTACCTGGGATAATATGCTGTGTAGTTCATGAAGAGCTGAGCCCCAGCAGGGTAGTAGGCTGTGGAGGGCTGGAGCGTTCGTGGGTTCAGAAGCACGGATGTCTGATACAGAGCAGCTTCTGTTGGCACAACTGCAGCAGGAGCCGGAAAGGAGTAGGCAGGGGGTGAAAGGCCTACAGGGAGCAAATGGAAAATAGTTTAGGACTTCTGAAATTCCAGAGCTAATGAAGACTGTACATACACAACTCCGCAGTACATCGAGAACCTTCACAAGCTTCTCATCCTTGTTCACCACAGAAAATAAGTGTGAGCCACCAATGTGAGTGTGACTACAAAATGTTGTGCCCAGCCTCCAGTTAACAGTAAAGTCAAAAATACACAAAAAGCCACCTCTTGCTCTGGGAATAGGGTCTCTTTCTGTTACATAGGTCGATTTTGCTTGTCTAGACTCAGATTTTAATGAAGTCTGCATTCAAGAACTATGAGACTTCTCCACAGCAAGAAGAAAACTTCCTTGAGAAAGATCTAACATCCAGCAAAAGAGAGAAGACTTTCATCCTGGTATTCCTTATCCTTTAATTAATCAACAGCAGAGTGAGAAAAGTCATGGATTTGCAGCTTGAAGTGTTAACACTAAATTAAAAAAAAAACCAAAGCAAAAGTGCACTGTGTGCTGTTTCGACAAGATGCTAGGCCCTAAATGAACTCTCACTGATGAGAGTTCATCCTCCTCCTTTGCTATTCTCTTCCTTTGCTTTCCTCTTCTCCTCCCCATGGCCATAGAAGTAAACATAAAGCTTTAGATAAAGTAAGCCTTTAATTTTGCTATTCAGAGTTATAGTCAGCATCTCACTGTTTTGTAAAATGTGAGAATGACAGGGCCAAAAGGCCTTATCTGAGGAATACATCCCAGGCATTTGTAGTTGGAAACAGAAACACTGACAACCTGTGTTTCCAAAGTCTGTGACTCTGCCCAAGAACCTGTCCTAGGAGCTCTCGGAAGATTCCAACCCATCTGGAACGGCCATCACACATAAGAGTATCTACCGCTGACCCCTGCACAAGACATTTTCATTGAAAGAAAAAAACCCTCCCAAGGATTAGCTGAAGGTCTACTTGCACTCAAAAGAAGCCACCTACAGGAAGTTTGCTGCTCTATCAGTGGCTCTGACTAGCATGTAGAGGACATTCCTTAAAAAGTCCACCACCAAAAAAAATACACTTGCATAGAGAGACACAGAGAAAGCTACTACTTAACTACCTTGCCATTTATGATTTTGGAAGGAAAGTATTATTTTTCCCACAGGCTCAGATTTATGTGGCACATATGCTTAGTAAGTTAGCCCTTAAGCTCTTAAAGCATTTCTCCCGAAAGTTTGAGTAGAAGTCAGTGTTCATCCTGGTAGCTCTGAGAATCAAAATTTGAAAGGAAATACAGATTCTGCAATTCATGGCAGAAGCCATGTGTATTTCACTCCCACAAAGGCAACCTCCATTCCATATGAACAACAAAAAGCAAAGGAAGGGTTCAGCCAGTTGAGGTTCAAAAGGCAGAACACGTGATTAAGTCTCAAAGGGCAGCATTACCTATGGTTTCTGAAATTGAATTCTGGAAGTGAAAAGGGAAGGTCTTTTACTTGACATGTTCACCATGACAAAAAAAATTAAATACAGATCAGTTTAAATGCAAAACAGTTCTTTAAGGTCTAGCAGGGCTTAGAAATTACTTTTCAGAATCATCACTCACCCCAACCAATTAAAGTTTCAGAGAGGGGAGGGAAAATTTGCCACTGGAAAAGCAAAAGTAGTTCTTCAGTCATAGTAATTCACAACCAAAGGGAAAAATAATGATTGCAAGCTGGTGATGATTTAAGACAAAAAGACCTTATTTTAACACCCTCATCTGACAATGCTTTCCATGAACCAGGATCAGAGTCAACAAAGCAGCTCCAATACCTACCCGCACACAGTGTAGAGTGTAGTGGCAAGACCCAAGCAAAACTTACATGGTAACTTACATGGTGGCGGGGACAAGCCATTTCGATTTAAAGTGCCCCCCATTAATACAAAGTTCATCTCTTCAGCAGAACATTGAAAGACTTCAACATATCTGTCCTTCATAGTCTTCTTATGACACTTCTGTGCAGCCAGGAAAGCCCGATCTGCAGATTTCATCTGTATGAAAGCATCTCCCGATGGACGTCCCTACAAACAAGGCAGACAAAAAAAGAAGTGTTTCTGTAGGTTCCATGAAGGAGCAGCATAGCAATACTTTGTGCTGTTATGAGCAGTCTCTTCAGTCATAAATACATTCATCTCCAAAGTCAAGTACGGTCAGTCAGTCATCCTGAGCATTCTACAGCATGTTTAAGCTCTCCAAAGTTTTTCCCACTTGTGATAACTTGATTGTATTTATTCACCTGTTTTGATTAAGCTGCATTGTAACTTGTTACTTCTATATCTAAAAAAAATTACATCTATGGGAGAGACTAATTCAGGAGTACTTTGGTGCTTTGAGACCTGCTCTTTAAAAATTTACTACAAATGCAGAAGTGGAAGATCTAGTCCCCATTTATTACCTGTGATTTTTAAAATTCAAGGATAAAAACAGTCAAGTGCTCATTGTTAAACAATTTGTTTTAAATTTTATTTTCTGAAGACCAGAATGGGCTGGAATGTTTTAGCAGAGGAGTAACTAGGCTAACACTTGGTATAAGCTTGCAGAGAAAAAGAAAAAAGACATCTTTATATCTGTAAATGAGTGGGATACACCACTGGGAGGAGTTATTTTAGCCA
Source organism: Cnemophilus loriae (assembly GCA_013397755.1). Taxonomy (NCBI): domain Eukaryota; kingdom Metazoa; phylum Chordata; class Aves; order Passeriformes; family Corvidae; genus Cnemophilus; species Cnemophilus loriae. Next base: position 407,301 of record VZTF01004244.1, read on the forward strand.
CATGTAACTGCTGATTTGAAGTAGTCAAAACTAGAAAGAGAGATCTGAAGCCAGCTCTAACTCAAGTTCTGGGCCAGTTCTTCTTGTTTTGGAGGGGACAACAACTTTATCAGCATCCTTTACAGGTCGTTCATGATTAGAGGGTTGAAACCTGGGAATGTGGAGAAAGATAAAAATCTAGTAGTCAGGCAAAAGCAGTATTTGGGGAGAAAAAAAAAGTCTGAGAGCTTTGGGCAGGGCAAGGGTGACAGACAACCCTTAGGGTTATCTGCACACACCAATTTTTTCATCCAGGTTCTTTCATTAGTGCTGCCAAGGGGTGATACTACTGTAAATCATTACTTGTGCTTCAACATCTGCACCCTTCCTTAGTCTCTCCCAGCACTGCACATTCATTACCGTTTTTTAGCCTTTGCTAGGTCAAGTCCTCGCACACACATGAATGTCTTTAGATAGACAGGTACTGAAATAACTACAGTCCCTTCTCCATCCCCATATTCCTGAAAAACAGAAGTTCTACTTCAGGACCAGGAAGTATTTTTTAGTTTTGGTTGACGTTAAGCCTAAGCTGAAAGAATTTTAGAACCATCATTTTTATACAGCAATAATCAGTTCATTCAGTTGAACCACTCAGAGCATCTTCATAGAGTTAAAGGACTCCTCCCCCTGAAGTCACAAGAATTTGAAGATAAAGATCAGGAGAATGCACAATCCTTTGTCTAAAAGGTTTTGGTAGAAACTGCTTCCAGGAAACAATGGCAAAGATGCGACCCTTCATACACATCAATGAGCTGTTAATCTTAGTACTTAGCTGTGACTGCTTAAAGAAAGCAACAACACAGGAAACCCAAAGCTTCAGTTTCTGACTTTTGACATAGGAATTCCTGTTTCTAGAAGGCTGCAGTCACATTTGTCCCCAAATATACTTGCGGCACATTGTTCAGCAAGGCAGGGACAAACCACTCCTTTGAGAGCTAACATTGCCCACACTTGCGTTTTGAAGGCACTCCTCACCTGGTACAAGAGGAATCATGCATGCTGTTGAGCAAGACTCTTCAGTTCAAGCCTCCTACAGGTCAGGATCATGGCTGCCGTTCTGGGAGCACCAACCCCGCCAAGACTATGGCTTAGATTTCAGCACGTGGATCTCAGTGGAAAAAAACCTCTCTACAGCAAATGCAGCAGCTGACACAGCAGGGCTCAAGTCTTCTGTTGCCAGTACACTTTTAGAAAAGAGCTGGGGGCCCATTAATACCCTTAGTGCTAATTCCAAAGATGCTTCCCTATGGATATCATCATCAGGACTGTATTCATATATACAAGCACGTGGCAGAGTGGCTAGAAACACGTTGCCTACCAACCTGGTGATTTAGTACCATGTGAACTCCGTGGGTCCGAATATCTGTAGAAAACTCTCCCAGGAACTCCAGAATGTCTTCTATAGTAGCAGCATAGGGAAGACCACGCAAACGTATGCAGTCTCTGATGTTAGTGGGAGGCACAAACTGTTGAGGTAATACTGGAAGAATTGGAGGTGTTGGGAGAGGAATGAGAGGTGTGGAAGAGTACCTGTTCAGCACCTGTGCAAAACAAGAACAGATCACAGAAGCCTCCTTACTCATTCTTCAACTTAGAAGGAGTAAATATAACTCCAATGCCACCTGTTTTCACTCCAGGCAGTATTTTAAGAAACAAATGAGCTAGATTCAAATATTAACTGGAAAACATCTGAATTCTAAGCACTGTGTTGTGGTTCAAGCTCAGAATCTAGCACACTTTTATAGCCATTCTATGATAAATAGTCATTCTATTGTTTTTAAAAAATCTTTGGATCATTTTTTTTGTGAAAAACAGTTTTGTTTCGGGAAATTTACTTGAACAGTTAATGCAACTCTCAATTGAGATCTTAGAACATGAAACCTGTACATCTACAGTATTTTTATTGTGAAACTGTCCTAAAACATTCTACCATCTACAGAGTCATGATGACACTTCTACCTCAAAATATTCCCTCTGCAAAACTTTAGGAGAGTTTGGGAACTAGAAGCACATTTCACTACCACACATCCCTAACTGTGCCTGCCATAGTCCATTCACAAAACATTAGGAGCATTACTGAGTCACAGTACCTGTGAGAGTTACACCTTGAGATTTCTTGTTAATAATTTTAACAGCAAAAGTAAAAGTTCCCTGAATATTCAATCACTACTCCTGAACTCTCTCTGAGCAAGATTAAGATTTATTTGCATTTATATAGCTATCAGAAGGTTTTATTAAACAAAGAAACATTTGAGAATACTTGAGAAAACTGCAATGACAAGAGTGAGAACTGCAGCTCTGCCTTCTTATTAATGTCACCTTTTAAACAAGGCACTGAAATCTCTACATATCGCAGAGAACAGAGCTGCATCATTTGTTGTTTATGACATGGCTATGATTTGCATCATAGATGATACCTTTTAGAACCACGTCTAGAAGTTATTTACCTCCACTGAAGCTCTGCAAATCTTTTTTGGAGACTTAAACCGCCCTCTCAGCTCTACTTCCTTTCTCTAACAGCTTAGATGCAATTAATGGTCCACCAAGCCCTGTTAAGCCACACTCTTTCAGGACTAGTTTCAAAGTCCTGCCACCCTCTGCTAGGTAGTCTGTGCTTGCAGAAGATGGCAGAGATCTGCCCTTAAAGACAATTTGTAGAATTCTTCAGATACGTTACACTGGAGAAGACAACTACATCATAAGGCTTTGCTTTTTTGTGTCAATGACTAAAGATAAATCTTTTAGATGAAGATTCGTTGCTAAACACTCCGTCTGAATAGATAATAGAATATGTAGTGTAAAGCACTAGACCCACATCAACATTTTACAAAGCTATTGGAAGCCAAAACACCAAAGATTTTTGTATGACTGAGAACATCCCTACACCATAAGATCTTACATTTCAAGGGAGCAAAGTCTCACAGAAATTCAGACAGTACTCATTCCAGCAAGAGCCAAGAGTGAGAAAAGATAAAGGAAGCTTTCAAGTCATGGCCAGACGTTATTTGCTTCCTCTACTGCCATCATAGAAGTTTGGACTTGAAGAAGCTGACATTTGAAAGGTTTGCACATACCTGCTGAACTTCCGCTGCAGTGCTCCGGAAGAGTTCAATGTACCTTTTCCCCAGCAAATCCTTGTGCTTTTTCAGTGCATTTTGTGCATATTCCTCACAAGCAAACAAGACAAAGGCATCCCCTGTTGGTCTGCTGTCAGGGTAAGTGACAAACAGGACTCCCTCCTTTCCTCCTGTTACAGGGCAGTGCTGGCCAAAGAAAGTCAGCACTTCTTCTGTCGTTACGTTGAAAGGAAGACCTCGCATCCTGACAATCACTTGGTTTTCTTTCGACAAGAACTGTGCAACCTCATTGGAGGTACCTTTAACAAGAAAAAGTACAGAAGCACTTCGGTCTAGGCAACCACGTAAAATCATGAGCATAGCTACGTCCTCTCCACAGGCAGAATATTTGCCTCTGAAGTCAGGAAAGATGACCCTCTGATAAACTAGACATATTGCATAGAACACCTCCCATTAAAGTATAATAATGTTATTCCATCATTTAGGGGAGATTAATCTTTATTCAAAGGAAAAATAGGAAGTACTTGCAACATTCAAAGCCCAAGGAAAGCACAGTCAGTCTCTTGTGTGAGCAGTACCTGTGCCACTGTGCCCCTTGTCTTTCTAACTATGGAATACCTTTGGCATGCTCTGGAGCCATAATATATGGCAACCAAGTGCCCAGATCATTGTGCTAGGAAAGAAAGTTGGAAGGGCATGTTGAAAACATGCTCAGGGATTTCATTGTATCCCAATAGAACTGTCAAAGTCTGCCAACTCTACTTTCAGTACCTTTAGAAGACCAGTGGCACTAATAACACTACCTTATTCAAAGGTAGCTGCTAACCAAATTCATATCTTAAGATAGTCCTTTTGCTTACAGCTGTCTTGTTCTGCAAGGTTTGGTTGTACCAGACAGGTATCATTCTTCACGAATGTCACTGTGCAATGTCTTTACTTTGCATGATATAACTACTACCCAACCTATCAGTTAGCTACATAGCTGACAGCTTAACAGCCTCTCCCACTCTGAAGCCTCAACCTCAGATATCCATTTAGTCACTTACAAACCCCAGCCTAAATCTCCATCAGGAAGCAACGAGGACCTTAAAGTAGTATTGCAGATAAAATAGCTTCTTGGTTCTTAATTCAAATTTTGTATGCTTGCAGACATAAAGGGGAGGAAAAGAGATCAAGAGAGAGTTTGAAGAGCAAATTTTGCAGCCTTTTAATTATCAGCAAATATTTCAAGATTCTCCTTAAATAAGCATTTCCTCTAAATCCTCCCCATTAATTCTGAGGCAAAGATTTGATTTGAAGAAAATCAGTTCCATAAATCCCTTGTATTTATACTGTGATATCTGTTTGTTTCTACGTGCAAGCCTCCACAGCAACAGCAGTTACATTGTTTTGAAAAACTACTCTGGTTTCATTTTTTCAGCAATCAATAACATTTAGATTCCCACTATTATGAAGATGACCTATGAAATTAAGTTCATATGCAAGATCACTTTGTCCAATGAAATCCTGATTGACAGGCTGCTTGAAAATGGCAAGACTGTGGAAGAGAGAGGTGGACATATAAATCATGGAACATCTTGGACTGCTGCTAGCACAATACATAGTAATCGATACACCAGCCAACTACTTGTTCAAAGACAGAAAAAAGGGCCACATTCAACAGGAGCAGTTTGCAGCCAAAACTTAGAGATGCTGATGGAACAAACCATCCCTTTTCATCCCTTAAAAATTACCTCCTGCAATTTTAAGGAAGTCTTCACCTGTTGCCTTGTATACCTAAAAGAAAAAAAAGGAACATGTGACTGGCAAGTAATTTGCATTCCTTTTGAGAAAAGGATTTCAAAGCCCATCATGTCACGCACCTCTATGTATCGATTCCCCATGTGATGCTTGTGCCTTTGTAGTGCTAGATCTCTATGCTCTTCACTTACGAACCTCACAAGAGCCTCCCCATTCCTCCTACCTTGGGCATTGAGACAGAGTGCAGCACCTCCTCTGCAAGATTTAAATCAAGAGATAAAGCTCCACGACCTACACAGCTGAAGGGCTAGAAATGTACAGGTAAATTCTTAGCTACTAACTTGGCAATATTTAGACCTTTGAAGAATCTCGCTATGTCCTGGTCAGATGACTGCCATGGCAATCCTCTTGCTCGGATAACGGCATTGTCATCCACAAGTTCCATCTTGCTGCTGCAGGCACAGAAAGAAATAATGCAGAGACATCTGCCTCTAGTATCTGCCACACACCACCCTGTCTGCTTGTCATATGTACTCCAGGAACAGGCTTCCGTCCCTGCTCCATATCTGCTGGATGGCACTGCCAAGGCAGTGAGGCCCAAGTGCCACCACCATCCAAAGACACACAACAAATGAAAGCCACTGTACAAGTGTCTCCAAGCGACAGTTTGCTTTGTTAAGCTGCCCCTTTCCAAGCTCCCCTTTCTTGCTTTACCACATTTGCTCTTTGAGCTGTCATCTCTTTGATCATATTCCAAATTTACTTCCCTCTCCTGACATCACTTGTGCTTTTCCATTATCTGAAGAGGGTTACTGGTATAAAAATCAAGTACTTGCTGTTCTAATCTAGCTAGGTAGAAATTGAAGCAGAACAACTAGCTGTAACAGAGATTAGTGCTTACGATTTCTATTGTGACAGTGTATAAGAACCAGTCACAAGCCAAGACCAAATCTGTTCAGGGCTGTATTCACCACACACAGGACTCTGGCCTGAAGAGCTGAGCCTTAACACTGCTGGTTCAGGCCATCACTGTGCTACTAGAGACTCATATAGCTAAAGGGTACATTGGCTGCTTAGCATGGGAATAGCTTAGCCACAGAAAGCCAGGTTTAATTGGTCATTACGGCAGTCTCTTCTGTTCTCTTACTTCTTGTAAGTGGCAAGTACAACAAAACACTCACAGCTACCCAAGCCTGCCTTTCTGGCTATTGCACGAACAGCTTTTTTGCACAGAAGAGCTTATGTGATTAAGTAGATGAAGTGTTGTTCAGTAGAAGAGGACTCCCTCATACAAAAGGGTTGTGGTACGCCTGGAGGGTCATGTTTCTCACTCACATTTTAATTTCTCAGGTGGCCTTTCTGTAGCTGTCTGTCTCAAACTGTTCCCCCTTGCCTCCTAGTTCTGTACTTCTCATCTCCAAACGTGAATCTTCCACCTTATCCCAGAATTTCGTTAGTGAAAAGGAAAAAGCCTAGAACAATGCTGAACATAGCCCCTGAGCTAATCTCTCTGGATGCTTTCTGCCAATGTTGCATTTTTTCTTACTTCTTTTGACTCAAAAGTATAAGCATCATCTACCATTATGACAGATCCTTAATCTGAAAGGGGGAAGTGTTTGTGCAAGATGGGAATATAAATCAGGTCAGTTTAACACCAGTATCTTGTGATATTGCAGAGAGATCACTGAGAAAACCACAGAAACAGCTGTATTTATACATAGAAAAAGCATAGTTACATTAAAAAAAACCAAACAAACAACCACCCAAGCAACAAAGCAAGCATCAAAAGCAGATAAAGCTTTATGTTTAAAACATATTTGGGAATAAGAATCACTGTTGTTTAAAAAACTGAGTGGTAGCACAGTATTTCTGGCACAATATCTTGATGAAAGTGTTTCTTCCCTATTTAAAAAAATTATGGATATGCAGTACCTGTGTAGTAAATTGCAGGAAGAGTGCAAGAGTTAGTAACTAATAGCGTTATTTCTGAAATACTGCTTATATTCTTTGTTAATAGCACAACACTTAGCACCCATTATAAGCACTTATTAGCAGAACACAGAACTATCAGCAGCTAACAGGCAACACTGAAGACTAGCAAGAAAACAGGCTTGCACCTGATCATAGATTGTCTGTTCCCTTTCCCACTTGAAGGATCTAATTGATTCCCATAGCAGTGGGAAGGTAAATAAATATAATTGTAACAGCTACTGGCAAATTAGGAATAGAGAGAAGTACAGCTTATCTAAACAGTAACCTTACACAAAAAGTGGTGAGGGTTGAAACACGTGCAACAAGAAGAGGGAGGAAGTACTTACCAAGGCCCACTTTCAAATTTGTAGTTCACCCTTTCCGGATCTGAAAATCGGTGATCTATGAAATACGGCACAAGTTATTTCCTATTTTGTCAACATACAGGACAGGCAACAAAACCAAGGAAGGAACAAAGAAAACTCATTCGTCATAATCACTTACTGTATGGTTCAGATATTAATGTTAAAATAATATTCCCCATATCTTCAATTTGAGAGGCTCCATAGGGAAACGCTGGACTGTTCTTGTCAAGATTTAAATCTTTATACTGGAGTTAAGTCAATTATCACCAAACAGACTTCTAATTGGTTCCCTGCTAGAGAAACACACTTTCATGTTATCCTTGATGGTATGTTGCTTCTCAGGGGAAGATTTAATCCATTTTCCTGCTGGGATACACTAGCTGCTCTTCCTTGGCCTCTAGATACTGCCACCTGCAGGAGTGTAAGGTCACTCCAGAAAGTGTCTGGGGACATAAGATGCCATAATAAGGACATATATTTAATACATCCATGAAATATGTATGTTTGACAGATACACTTCTGCATGTGGAAGAGACTGGAGCGCTGTTCTCTTTAATTAACATCCTCTTTTATCTTCAGGGGAAGATTTAGGGAAGGAAAAAAAGCAATCAATCAACCAAAAGCTCCAGAAATTGAGAGATATACCACATGCTTTTTGATCAAGTAAATCCCAAAGTAGAATAAGTATCTTACCACTTCAACAAAATTCATAAATGACACCTCTTCTAAAGCTTGCCTATTAGAAGTTATAATCCAAGTTTTGTGCTGTTGCACAGAAGCATTTTGAGAATCTGGTTAGAGTCGACCATTCGTGTTTCGTCAAGAGGCAAAACAGAGGCCCACAGCCCAAAGCTTCAGTCTGAAGGATTTTGGAAATTACTGCAATAGAGAGCAGGAAGTATCCTGTCCTAGAAAGGCCATAGAAAGACCAAAAAAACCCCCCACATTCATAAAGGGAGGCTGATTTAAGTTGCATATACCATCTTTTTCAGACAGCTTTAAATAGAGTGGTGTTACTATGTTACTATGGTGTCTCCTGCTTTCCATCATATTTACCCCTCTCTAACACCAGGCTACAGGACAGTAAGATTATTTGCAACTCTACTCCATTATTTATGAAGCAAATTTTAAAAAAGGTCTTTTTCACTCACTTCCTTTGAGGACTGAAGGGTAAAAAAAATAATCAAGAACAGAACAAGAAATCAGGAAATCAGAGAATAAGCATTGCATTTTTTACTTGCCTTATCAGTTTGCATCAAGACTTCAGAGCAAAAATGAGAGTTTTTTAAACAAGACCCATCCTGACAGGGAGGTACAGTAATGCAACACATTGAAAACAGTCAAGTGCACCAACTACTTGCCCACATGACCCTCAGACTACATTAAATACATGTCAAATGCTTCAGAGCCTGCATTATGATGCTCAAAAGTTGCTTCATAGTCCAAGATAGCTTTACTCTTTTATGAGGAAACCTGCTTTCTGCACCTAGAGCTGAACAACATTTGAGTTGTCAGATGCCTACATGAAGTGCAGGGAATAGAACAGTTTCTGTTAGAAACAAACACCTCATACCAACTTTGCTGTATCATCTCATCAACAGGTGAGCCAGCACAAATCTCTTTGTGAGATAAAAGTCTTCCCTATTATTCATAGGATGACTGCAAGTCAGTTCTACAAAACAGTTTTTTAAAAAATTGTTTAACAATTGTCTTGTTGCAAGATGAAAAATAACTTCAGCTGAATTAAAGCATTCCTCTTCCACAGCAAGGAAAGGAAAGCTGCTGTGCCAACACAATACACCTGAGGCTAATTTAATTTTGAGGCTTTGTTGGTTTTAAGTGTGCATTGGAGTATGGAATGTGAGAGGATGATGCTTAGTCTTAGAAGAACATTGAAGCTTAAGTAAATTATCTTAGTTTAAAAACCAGAATACTTAAACCAGTGATTCCTGCCCTCCAACTGCTTGACTATAAATAGTTTACTAGTCATTGCCTTTACCCTCCCACTCCTGGTACCTTCTTTGGGGTAAAGTACTGAGAACATTAAATAGTTGTCTTAAAAACCAAGCCAAAAATCCTGAGCAACCCCAAAGCATAGTTTAAGAGATTATGACTATTTATGACAACAAAAAAAATTCTTCATCGCAGCCTTTCTTCCTAAGCTTTAAACAAACTCAAGCTCACCTCCTCTTCTGCCCCCAGGAAAGAGGGGTTGGAAAGAAAAATAACCCACAGACTCCTTGACAGAGAAGGTGCTTAAGCAGCATCACACAGATGTTTTTGGGCACCTTATGTATCAGAGTAGAGTAGTGCTTCTCCTCCTTTTCCCAACTCTGTTCCCCTTGTAGAGTCTAACAGCTCCACACTGGGCTTGTGCAGAGCCTCCGCTGTTCATACAGGGAACCAGAAGCTGCTGATGGTCCAGGTGTTGGAATCCTGGTCTTGCCTGACCAAGTTTTATGAAGATTTTGGAAATATGTTTCCTCTGTCTAGAGTCAAGAGAAACTGGGCAGGAGTTTCATTAGCTATTCCAGCAGGGGACATGCATACACATGTGCTTGGCTGTTAGATTGCGCTGTCAGAACTGAAAAGACATTTCAATATTTCCTTTGTGCTGAGCCAAAGATCCTACAAGTGATCAGCATTCAGAAAAGGGAATGCAGCAGTGTGAAAGGGCTTGGAATTTGAAGAGAGGCCATCACACAAGGAAAACAAACAACTACCCCACCCCACAATAATTTTCTCTGGTGAAAATGTTTTCTGAAGACACCAATCCATGGCAGAAGTAGTTCCTAAAAATGCTCTAGTGCCAAGAGAAGCTGATACCAGTCATCAGACAGAGGGAGTCAATTGTGCCAAACTCTAGAGAAATATAAACATAGTGGAACGGAGGAAGAAAGTCATCAACAATATTGCAGGCATAATCTCACACCTTTACCTCTGATTAGTTAGAAGCACAGCTTTTAGGCAAAATTGGAGAAGAAAATAGATAGCTTTCTGCATGTGTAAAGAGCATGTTAATACTACTAAGTGAAAATCTGTATTCTGATGAACAAGATTGACTACATAGAGACAGACTCCTATAGACAGAGGCACTAAAAATTATGGTACTTGGGAAAAAAAATATTAATGAAATAGTCTATAAAACCCACCCCTTGTGAAGGTATAGGAGACCACACAGGTGTCTCTGTACATTTATTTTTAAAGGTCGCTTCTCCTGGGCAATTGGAGAAAGACAATTGCAGGGGATAATCCAAGTTCACATTTAAAGAAGTGTTAGAAACCAGACGTGGCTATCCAGAACTACTATACACAGTAGCATCCACATGTATATTCTTAATGAAGCAACAAACAAAAGACAGTCTCAAATAAGGCAGGATGGGATACAAAGAACTACTTTAACTTGCTGAGTATTGCAGGAGGTGCTACCACAGCTGCACACCAAGATTAAGGGAGCAGGAAGGAAGGCATACTCTATATTAGAGTGGCCTCTCTAACACGGAAGAAATTTCTAAATCATTTCCTCAGATTCATCACCACAGCTTCACCCACTGCAAGTGCCCTCCAAGACTTACTCCTTCGCACTCTTCCATTTCTCTGTCTCTTAACTCCTTTCTCATTGAACAACCTAACCTGACATGAAACAGCATTGCAATTGTGCTCTGCACCAATCCTTTCCCCTTTGCTCTGTTTCATATTTAAGTCACTTTAGACAGAAGATTACATCTTTCTACATAATGCTTTGCATAAAGGTAATATAATATTACCCAGTTCCTGAGTACTATCACAGGAAATACAAATAGCAATATCCAAGATTCTCAGCTAATACCCAATCATGGGCTTTTTATTGCCAGAGTTAAGCACTATTGGTTATAATTGTGCTCCACATGATTGTTTCCAAGACACTCAGTTAAAAAAACCAAAAACAAACCAAAGAATAATACCCCAACAAACCAAGTTTCAGTACTACAATATCCAGCATATTAAACAAGCTGTTCTGGAGTGCCCCTGAGTTTCTACTGACAACACTGGAAAATACTCCTAGTAAGAAGTTATCCTCAAAAATCCAGTTCAGAAGTAAGTGGAGCAAACCAAGTACTGGAGGAAGCAAGAGCTATTTGCCATTTAATGGCTTCTGCACACCCAATCTCGAGGCAAAGGATGAGTCTTCTGCAAACCTAATACGAATAGTCATGCAAGCTTTATTCACTCCACCCTGAAGGCACTCACAGGGTGAAAACTGGCTCAGCAAGCTTTGCAAATCAAGAAGTGCAGCAAGTATGGGAGGTATAGAGGGTTCAAGAACAACCCTGCTCCTTTTGTATGCTTACACATTAAAAAAAAAAAAAAAAATTGACAGACTCAAGTTCCTTTCTCTGCTGGAACATGATCACTTCTCTCAAGTTTTGTTACTCAAAATTTCTCATAATTGTCCTACTGTCATTACACTTACACAATTCTGACTAAGTCTGCCAGAAAACTGTCTCACACACAAGAACTGTTTTGACACCATAAGTTAGGCAGCAGTAGCACTCAGATGATTACAACTAGTCTCAGTTCTGCTTTGGTCCCTTGACTTTCACAGCATTTTAAGCATTGCTCTACCTTTATCTAAAAGAAATAAGTGGCTGTTTGTTGCGAAATGTACAACTTCTTGCAGGGGTTGGGAGTAAAGATTTGTAAAGCTTTCACCTGAGTTCTTGCGTTTGGCATGGTTTCATTGCTGTACACAAATTTCAAGTAGCCTCCTGAGAGAGTAATTCCACAAAGTACTTTCTAAAGGAAGAATACCCCAGCCAGTTATTCAGCCTATCATCTCTATGCTCTTTTTCAAGATTGTGCTTGCCTTGTCTGCAAGAAATACATAGCCAAGCACTAACAATCCAGTGTGCTGTATACTGAAATACATATCTGGAACTGACTGTGCAGTAGGATGTCATCCCCCCTGACAGCTGGGAGCAGTAGCATACATTCCCCGTTTGCCTGTAACTTGTTGTTTAATCAAAAGTGACCTATCAAAACAAAAGCTTTCAAAGACTTTAATAACTTAAATGACTGTAGATTAATACCCAGCTTTCTCCTAACTAGCTCATATCATAAGTTTCCTCTTACTGATCACAAGCAGCTTAAACACAGATAAATGGAGATGTAAGTACATGAAGGGATGTGCCCAGAAATCATTCTACTCCTGCTTCTACCAGTTTGTAAATGCAGGTCTCTTAATATCTAGTCGCTATCTCAGCTCCACACTAAAACCTTCTATCCTCACCAAATGCTAATGTATCTGACACAGAATCATTTCTGTGACAGAAATCATGCAAGATTTCCCTCATGCATCCTCTTTAGCTATGAGGCCAAGGAGCTGCACTTTCTACAAGAATAAAAAGAACTTGGTCAGATTCTATGAGCTAATCTGCGGCTGAATTTCAACCTACTGCACTTGTTTCTGATTTGTTTTTGTGTCCCCCACCCCAGCATATCCATACATGAAGGAAAGAAAACTAAACAACTCTGCACACAACTTCTGGAGCTAGTCTTTAGACTCAGCACCTGCTTAAACAATCTTTTTATCCCAAACATCACATACATGTCCACGGTCTGCAAGGGCAATTAACCTATACAGCTTCTGACACTGACGAGATTAAGTTAGTACATTTCAGCCAGGTGAGGAGAAAGAAAATTATCATATTTGTCAATAAAAGAAAAACAAAAATTGTTTTACTCCTCATCCTCTGCTCCCACACTCTCACACAATAAGGGAGAGACAGTTGATTTCAGCCATGTTGCATTAACATAGCAATGCTACAAATAAGAGCCTCAGCAGTCACAAAACAAGATAAGCCACAAAAATAAATGTAAGACCAGAATGAAGTTAGGTTTATATACTTTCAGAAGCATATCTTATCCAGAACTCAGACTCAAGCTGAGTGCATTTGGATAGACTGACTAAGCTTCTAGGAACTTGGAGAAAATATCATTGGCAACTGCCAAAACTACCCTCAGGTAGCACTGACTCTTTAGGGACTTCCTGACAGTCATGTAACACAGGGTGCTCTGCCCCCCTCTCCCAGCAGGCAGAGAATACACAGTCCATCACCATGCCTTAGCTGACCAGGGAAACTCCAGGTAGCTACGGTCATACAACTCCTTCCACAGTGGAAAGACATACCCCAGACATTCACATGAGGAGAAACCAAGGGCAACTCTCTGAAACAGCTGAAGTAGCTGATTGTCTTTAATTTCTCCAGATCATGTCAAAGAATTCCCTAAACAATATATTAAGTTTTTGACCATAACTTTAAGAAGTCTCCATCATCCAGTTTCTATGCACCACAGCATTCACTTCACTCTTCTACATAAAGATTCAGAATCCTACTCTAAGTGTACTACTTTCCTTCAGAATACAGGGAGAAATAATTTTTGCCCCTTCACTAGCAGAGATTAATCTTAATTTGCAGATAACAAAGCAGAGCAGAATGGTTAAACACAAAAATCCACCCCATATGTGTATTTTACGCCCCCAACAGGTACAAAGCCCAGGCAATACTAGTCCTGCAGTGAAAGTCCAAAATAATTCAAAAGCCACAGACATCACCTCTTAATGGCAACCACTCTATGGACACAATAAGCAAGTCAGAGGAAATGTTATTAAAAACAACAGCAGCAACATTAACCACCAATAACAAAGACAAACCTCTCAAATTCCTTTATTCCTCCTTGATACTTGATTTTTGTGACCACTACTTCAGTAGCTCTGTGTCCAAGAATATTTTAGGGATGAGGACTGAAGCTTGTAGCAAGAGGGGAGACTGCCAGGGAAGCAAGGAAGAAGACACGGCCAAATCACACCTTCAGCTCTCAAGCTCAGACCAGGAAAGAGCCAGACAGGACAGGGTTACAGACCACTCCAGACTATTCAGAAAGTAATTTTAGACATCCCTATCACTGAAAATGGAAATATACTACTGACTGCATCTTGGTGCCAGCCAAGCCTCATCCAGCATGTGTACCTTCTAGGAGACTGAATACCACTTGTTCCAACAGCATCCCTCCCTTAGGTTAATTCCTGTGTTGGAGATTCACTGCAAGGTCACATCAAGAATAACCATTTCCTCTCCTGAAAATTAAGGTGGTCTCCCAACATTTGCTCTTGCCTAAAAATAAAATCTAACTGATACAATGAAACTCAAACCCCAAACTTTAAGATTACAATTCACAACAGCAATTTGAAAAAAATGTGCTGGTTACACTAAACTGTGAAGTTTAGAGAGAGACAACAGAAAAAATGGTAAAGAAAACATACAGAAGTCAAGAAGAAATACAGGATTTTCTCCACGGAAGCATTCATCCTCATATGTTTTTATCCTTATCTTTATGAGAAAACTCAGCACAGCTCCAAGTCACTCATTAAAGTTATACCACCCCTAAACATGTGTTGCAAGCATTACTCATGCACCTCTGTCCTAAAATTCTGCCAAGATTGTAACAGCAGCAGAGACACCGTCACTGTTAAAAGGATACATTCTGTCATGGCTGCAACATCGAGTTTGCTAACTTCAGGTGAGCCAGGGCAACACTTCTTGAACTCTTTCCGCAAGTCAAAAAAGGAGTAGAAGCATTCAGGCAGTAAAATATTCTGTAAAAGGAACAAAGTAACCATTGTCAGTTAGGGTGAGTTTAATCTACTTCGTGTCTAGATACCAAACTTTCTAACAATTTCTGTAGAAGACAACAAAAAGTCTTTGCTACAGAGAAACTCATATAGCTCTTCCTAGCCAGGTAAGTACATTAATAAACTTTTTTGCTTAAACAGCAATATTCTTTATATTGTTTAACAAGAGAAATGTGCTTTCGCACTGCCAGAGAAACATTTGCCATTATTACTAGAGCTTCAAATCCAATATATATGCAGCATAGCAAATGCCTCCTATTGCAACATTTATCATCAATTCTTGATTGCAATTTTAACTGTATAAAGCCAAAGGGCAGTCAGTTCAGTTTGTAGAACCAAGAAAATTTTGCAAGACTAGCAGGTATTTTAGTTTATAGAAAAGGCTGTTTTCAGAGAATAGTCACACTTCAAATATTTATTCCCAACAAACAAAAACCAACAAAAAATCTGACTGTGCAGATGAGGATTTGACATGGTGCAGAGGTTGTCAGCCTATGCATGGTAACTGCTTTAACTGCAGCATACAAAGCCAGAAGCAAGTTATGCAGCCCACCAGAAGCCAATGAAACCCTTCTTGCCCCACCACTACATCTACCACATGCTTTTAATTTTTTTGGGGAAAAGGAGAAGACACGGAGAAGTCTTGGTGGCAGCTTGAAACCAACACAAACTCTTACTCCTTCAGTTAGCTCTTCACCCCAGACAGAATACTTCATATTCCTTTTGGCTGTTTGTTGCCTGCAAGGCCTCTCCAGACTACACATAAGGGCTTTCTGGGATTTAACAGCTAGTTAGCATCTTGGCATTATAACAGATAGCAGCCTATGTGAAAGCACATTTAGGGAGCCCAAAGAGAGAAGTTTAGGCTCTAAAACAAGTTCTGCTTTGGGAACATTAGAGCTTATCTTAGCGTATGGACAGGTGTATTAGGCAAACTATACTCTTTAAAGACTTATGAAAATGCAGATGGGCTTTCCAACATTTCCTGCTCCAGTTTTAGCATGATTTTCTTCCTTGATGTGAAATGAAGTTCCATACTTCATTTATGTTCTTTTGGAATGGCTGATGCCAAATCATTCTCTAAATACCAGGAATTGCTAGATGGGTTCAGAATGGATATCTTAGAAATAATATCTTCTCAAGAGCCTAGAGATTTCTGCCTATCTGGATTTTAGTTATCCCACACTCCAATCCCTACATTAGGAGATTAATCAAAAAATTATTAGAAGTGTCATAAGCATCTGGTTTACTTAATCTACAGGCAGCACAGAGCAAATTTCAAAGGAACAAGTCTTAATGAAACAGCACCAGAAGATTTCAATGAAGATTTGATTCCTGTCTGTGACCCTGTGATGATACAGAAAAAGGATCCCCAACATCAAACCAACTTAAATAATTGTAGGATGTGTCCCTTCTTTTATCCACATAATTTAAATGGATGACAAGCTTTCCTTTATTAGTCAAGAAGAAAGTCTTTTAAAAACTTGTTTCCACTTTTTCTCATGTTGTATGTCATAGAGGACAAGTTACATATATAAGAACTGTCCCTTCACTGTGAATCATGCTCACTGTTTCTCTTCTAAGCCTTCAAAGCTATAAATACTTAAATTACAAACAAATATTACAACCAAGCTCATTCAGTATCACTTTTGTGACAGCACAGACTTGCAGCAGTGCTCCTTCAAAGACGAAGAGCCAAATTGATGGGCACAGAAGTCAGGTACAATGAGAGGAACAGAACAGCTCAGCTACAGAGCAATGCATGTTCATACCAAACCACAAAATGAGGTGTTATTAACATTGAGGCAGTTATTTCAGAACTCGAGAGACTCACATATTGCTGCAACCCTATCACTAACAAAAAGCAGGCAGGACTTCATAACACTGTTAGCAATTTGGCAACTCTGAAGTTATAGAAAACTCTAGACTAGAGGACTAATCATCACTCATAGCCTGCCTCAAACTACTCCTCAGCTCCTTACTAATACAAACACAGCCCTTGCAGTATCAACTAATACACAGAGATTGAAAGTTGCTGTAGCTAAGCATGAATGTAAAATTTCAAAAGGTAGTTTACAATTAAGGTAGTTAATTAGTTAGCAACAATCCCAAATCCCACCTGTTAACCCTGTAGAAGCTACAAGTACTGTCAATACATTGCTCCTTTCTCAGACATTAAGAGCATCTTCCTTCCAATTTGACTTAAAAAAGGAATCTCAAGGCTACATAAGGACAGGGCACTGTATATGCCTTCCACACAGACAGGCTCTTTAGCCTGGTAAGCACATTAACACATGAGTGATGTTTGTGCTGTGGTTGCGTGAAGGTAGCCTCATACTAAAGAGAAGTTGATTTGTTTTGCAAGAAGTCGTAAAAAGCACATTAATAGTCAAACTTAAGCTACAACTACATACCTTTTTGGAAGCTTCAGGGTGCAGAACCTGCCTAATGTGCAACTGTCCATCAGTACAGAAACAGAAAGAAGTACCTACACCAATGTTCAGCTCATTGCTCACGGACTGATTAAACTGTTGGCAGGAACAAGAAAAGACATACATGTTACAGAGATCAGAGTGGCTCCACTAGGCAGTGTCATCAGTTGGTAACATGTTATTCCTGGGCAGCAGGAGCATGGAGCTGGAATTCCTTTTCATATAAGCCTACTCCTTCACTTCAGTAGAGTTGTTTCTTACTAGCTAAGCACATGCTAACTTCTGTGATAAATATATTCACAAGGAAACCATCCCTTTTCCCCCTTCTAATGAGATATGGCTACACAGACAGCCCACATCACAGAAAAAAATCCTTTTCAAGATTTGCAAGAGCACTGCAATGAGACAAAGCTGATTGCAGAGAGCTGAGGCAGTACTGGGGCAGAAGAGCTTTTCAGACAGGGCACTCAGGCACGTCAGAAAGAAGACAGGCTTTCAGCCCTACCCTCAATGGCAATCACACATACCTCCTTGTTAATCTAGAGGCTTCAGTACCAGCACCTTGCCAGGACTGATGAGCACAAGCCTTAACAGGGGACACGTACGGTTGGCTTCTTCCAACACTGATTAGGGCTCACCCTCAGCTGAGACTCACTTAGGGTCCAGCATGGCAGTAGAGCAGGGTAGGGAAATAGCTGATCTTAACCTTCTTCCCATGGGGTTCAGTTCCTCCCAAAGCAAATAAGGAAAAGGCAGGTGAGAAATGCCCGCAAAGCCCCACACGTATAGGCTTCCTGGCCCACACATGTCTGTGGTGCTCCTGTGCCAGGCTCCACTGCTCTGAGGGTGGGGATAAGCAGATGATAATACCACCCCTACCCCACGGGGGAGCTCCCAGAGGAGACCAGCACTTAGCAGCCAGTTATGGGGTATCACCTGTCTCAATGCCTGCTCCAGCGGTGGAGCCAGTGCCAGGCTCTCCACATCCACTTGGGTGATCTCCTGGCACTCAGCCGTCAGTTCTGTGTGGTCAGGCCGGACCAGCACGTCATGCAGGTGCCCCAGCTCCAGAGAAAGCAGAGGAGGGGGTGAGTCAGCTCTCCGGGCTGGAGGTCCCCGCCTGCAGCACCAGCCCCTACCCTCCACCAGAGCTTGCTCCAGCCTGGGGCACCCATTACCAGCCCAGCACCGAGACCGCCCTGCCCGCATCCAGCACGGCAGGCGCCAAGGAGAGCAGCAGGTTGGGGTGCTCCCCCGTCGGGTGAAAATACCTCCTTACTCCTCAGGTCGACCACTTTCCACAGGAGCTGGAGCAGCTCTCGCTCATCTGAGCCCAACCTTGCCCCGTTGGTGCCCGCCGTGGTCACGAAGAGAATCACCAAGTAGTCGGGAGACGCCGTCATGGTGCCACCGGGCCAGCAGAGGGGATAAAAAAAGAGAGAAAGAAAAAGGAGGAAAGGAAAGAGAGGGGAAAGAGAAGAAGCCGGAAACTTTCCTTGCCCCAGGCACTTCCAAGCAAGACCCAAGCGGCAGAACCCCCAGCTGCAGTCTCACTCCCCAGGGACCTGGCGTGGGGGAGGCGCACGGCTCCCCCTCTTTCCCACCCCTTTTCCCCGAGGTGGGTGGCAGCCCCTCCCACACCAACTGCACCCCTGGGAAAGGCGCAATGGCTGCGAGCTTTTCTGCGCGGGGCCGCGGCACTACCTGCCCACCCCCGGCCCACGTGGTGCAGGTAACACACACCTGGCGCCGCCGCCCATTGGCCCCGCCGGGTGGGACGTGGCAGCGCGGCGGGGGCGGCAGCTGGAGTGGGGGGCCGGGATTGCGGGTGGGACGCCCAGCGCGGAGCCGGGATTGCGGACGGGTTGCGGCGGAGGAGCAGCTCCGGGCCTCTGAGAAGCCTCAGCGTGCCCCGACGGCGGCCTGGACCCTGCCGGGCTGCGCCTTCCGCCGTCGAGGTGCGCTGCACCGGGAAGGTGCAACTCCTCAGCAACGGGGCGGGGTCGCCAGGTCCTGCCGAGACATGTCGCAGAGGGCAGTTCGGCCCTGCTCCGGGCAGCTCCGTCTCCCGGAGGGAAGGGCAGGGGAGACGGCCACGGCGCTCGTAACCGCCCCGGCGGGTCCCCCGGGTTGGTCGGGGGCCGCGTGTGGTGCCAGGGAGCGCTGTGGCGGCGTGTGGGCCGGCTGCCCCCGTGAGCAGCTCCTGCCGAGGGAGACCAGGGTCTCAGGGCGGTGAAGCCTTTTCCTCTGTCGTCCTCAAGGCAGCGGCATCGCAGCTTCTGTACGGTTCTGGCACGGCGGATCAAGTTGCGTGTTAACAGCTGACTGGTTTGCTGTCGAAGCCTTCCCTCGATGAGCTGATGGTTTTGGCCCTTGTGACAACCCCCCTTGTTTCATGGTGAAATCTCTATTTTAAAATCTCTGTTTTAAATGCATAACATTCAAACACAAATTCTTTTCACGACAAATCATGGAATGCAGGGTAAACACTAACTTTCTGCAGGGAAATCCTGTAATACACTTGATACTTTAAGATCTCAGTTGTTCATTTCCAACTTCTTTGAGATGCTGCTTCTTGAAATTTTTACTGAGATCACAGAATCATGGAATATACTGAGTTAGAGAGGACCCATCAGGATCATTGAGTACAACTCCTGACCCTGTGCAGGACACCCCAAGAATCACACCATGTGCCTGAGAGCATTGTCCAAATGCTTCTTGAACTAATGAAGGCTTAGTACCGTGACCACTTCCCTGGGGAGCCCGTTCCAGTGCCCAGCAACCCTCTGAGTGAAAAACCTCTCCTTGATATCTAACATAAACCTCTCCTGACATGGCTTCATGCCATTTCTGTAAGTTCTGTCACTGGTCCTAAGAGTGAAGAGCTCTGTACTTGCAGCTTGTGAGGATGTTGAGGACAGTAATGAGGTCTTGCCTCAGTTTCCTCCTCTCTTCTCAGCTTCTCCCAATAAAGTTTCCCCTCAAGGCCTTTCACCATTCTCATGGCTCTCCTTTGGACACTCTCTAATAGGTTTATGTCTTTTTTATATTGTGGCGACCAAAGCTGCCCCCAGCACTCGAGGTGGGGCCGCCCCAGTGCAGAGCAGAGTGGGACAAGCCCCTCCCTTGCCCAGCTAGTGATGCTGCGCCCCCCAGGACAGGGTTGGCAGCCTCCTGGCTGCCAGGGCACTGCTGGCTCATATTCAACTTGCCATCGACCAGGACTCCCAGGTCCCTTTCTGTGGTGCTGCTCTCCAGCCTCTTGTTCCCCAGTCTGTCTGTACATCCAGGATTGCCCCATCCCAGGTGCAGAATCCAGCACATACCTTTGTTAAACTTCATACAGTTAGTGATTGCCTATTTCTCTTAATTTGTCAATGTCCCTCTGCAGGGCCTCTTTGCCCTCAAAGGAGTCGACAGCTCCTCCCAATTTGGTGTTGTCAGCAAATTTACTTAGTATATCTTTGAGTCCCATGTCCAAGTCTTTAATGAGGACATTGAAAAGAACTGGGCCAAGGATGGAGCCTTGTGGAACCCCACCAGTGACAGGTTGCCAGCCTGATGTCACCCCATTCACTGTAACTCTTTTCACCTGACCTGTGAGTCAGCTGCTCACCCACCATGTCACCTGGTTGTTCAGTTGTGTGCTGGATATTTCGATGATGGTGTGCCTTTTGTGTTTCTTCATCACAATTCCTTACGCTGGTGCAGGTTCACAGCTTGCACCACCTTTTATTAACACATACTCATTTGTTTGGCGGGAAGGGAGCAGATCTGTTTCACCACTGCTGGGGATCCTGTCAGCCACTGACTTGTCCACATAGTGCCCGGCGTCCTCTTCCTGCCCTACTGTCTTTTGGTGCAGCCTGCTTCTCCTTGTGGGGACTGCCACCAAATTCCAGCATGACACGTGATGGCTGAAGTAATTTTCACTCTCTCTGGTCCAAGTTTTCAAAACCGTCATTCACTGGTAGCAGAGAGTGCAATTTAAGGGGTTAAAATGTCGAATTAATCTCTCCAGTTTTTTAAAGCAGTAGCTGAAATTTGCCATGTGAATCTGTTATCAGGAAACAACTAAGCTAATTGTGCCCTATTTGTTGGAGGGTTAGAGCACCTGGTTTTCTTTGTCCATTTGTCATCCAACTTTTGATGCACAGTTTCCCTTTCAGGTCTTAGTTTACTGCAACTTCTTAGAAAAACATTTATAGTTTAGTACAAAAATCCAGAACGTTTCTGAAATTACTTCACAGTGGAGCATGCCAGACAGAGAGTTCTGGCTTGGCTGGCTGCTTGTCTTTCAGTGAAACTTAATCATCTGTCCTAGGGAGTTTCTTTCTTGGTGCCAGCTTGGATTTTGAGACGCAGCCCTTGTCTTTGTGAGAATTATTTTTGGATGGGCACTCGTTCCTTTACTTGTGAATTGTTGTGTTCTGGCTTACGCATTTCTTTCTTTCTTCTCTATTCTCCCTTATCGTCTCACACTATCTTCTCTCTGTCCATCTAGGAGCATGAGACTCCCCAAATTATTGCTACAGCAGGCTGTATTATGTATAGCAACCCCTTTCAAAGGAGAAACTGTACCCCGGCAATATTTTTAATTCCCATTATGTCTTTTGGGTTACCGGCTAACCCTTGTTTTATTTATTGATTTGTTTATGAAGGTGCTTGTCACTAATTGCTACTGTAGTGCCATTACCTTTTATTTTCCTCTTTTTTTGGCTAATACGTTCCCTAAACCACCTGTTTTCCAGTCACAGTTCTCATTCCATCCTCTTTCTTGCATGCTTGCAGCATCTTGTCTGACGACATGCACCAGTCGGTCAGGTTCCAGGTGTGTTGTGTTGCCCAGGCTCTTGGCATTTGTGTACTCCCGTTCCAGTTGCTTGTCCCTAGCCGTTCCGTTGTCCTGGCACGGGTTAAGCATAGTCTTTGCATGAAGCGTCACCTTCCAGATGACATCGATGCTGTTATCTATAGGAAGGTACTGCGTGCTTTGAAGCAAGGCGACCTCTCAAGGCTCCTCCCAGCACACTGTTGCTGTACGCATCTCCTCTCTGGCAATCCTTTTGTTTCCTGCCTGCCGTCTGTCTGCCCACCCAGACCTTTTGCTAAGCTCAATGTAAGTGTTTTTCTGCCATTTTTGTATTAGTTCTGGTGATTTCCCACCACGTCCTTTTGTTCAACTTTCTGTAACAGGACAGTTCTGAAACTACTCACACCATTCTTCTCGCCAAGGAGCTGGTCCTAACATCCCCCCCACACCCAACACTGCAAGAGACTCGTGTGCCCTATTATTTATTTCCCCCATTTTTCTGAAGCTTCCTTCTCTCACCCACTGATCCCCTTCCTCACAAACAAACAAACCTGTGACTTTGCACTTCTCAATATGTCCAGATTTTTTCTGCCAGTTCTGCATCTCCCACCCTGTTCTATTCCTCTACAAGGGGGTCTTCACCCCAATACCACCTGCAACTTTTATCCTTTCCTGCACAGACCTTTGGCCTGTGACAAGTATCCCACCTGTATCACTTTTCCCCAGTTTCCTTCTAGAATATCAGCTTCTTACAACTGAAATTGGAGAATCAGCTGTATCATTCTTTTTTGAATGTGTTAATGTTTACCACCATTTTTTTAATGTCTCTAAGATAACTGCTGTTCCTAACCAAATTCTGTTTTCTCCACTTTCATCAGTGGAGAAAATACCCCCCAAAATACCCAAATTGCTTCTTGATACTGTGCAACTGTGTGTGACATTGAAGCGCTGCTGTTCTATGTTGCAGCAAGGAAATGCCTGACCTGTAAGCCCAGCCATGTGCTGAAGTCAATGACACTGCATTCAGAGCAGTCTGAGTTTAATCCTGCAAAGCTGATTCTGTTCACATCCAGAGCTGCAGCTGCTACCAGCAGTGAGGGAGTCACTGCAGATAAAAACGCAGGGCTGGAATTCCCCTGCCAGTTAGCGAAATGACTCTCACTGGCTGACCTGGTTGCAATACTGTTCCAGGCTATCCCAGCAGAGGAGTCATCTGACAGGGACTGCGCTCCTCTGGCACAGTGGCACACACGGTGATGCCCGTGTTTGGAGTAGATCTGCAAAGCTACTGCCCCACAGAAGTCTCCAAAGAGCCCATAAACATAATCAAAACAAGCTATGCCAAGTGTCAAAAGGCATTGTGCTACTTTAGTAAAATACATATAAAGAGGTTTTTTTTTCTTTTCTACATAAAGATACTGTATTTTACATCAGAAGTTTAGATCTGGTAATTCATCAGGATGAGAGAGAGATCCAGGTTGGGGCAAGAATGACAGCAGGCAAATCTGCCAGTATGGCCAAGGATGCCCCTTGGTTTTCAAATTCTGAAATATTTCTTTAAAGGGCTTTGTACTTTAACTACATCTGCTTAAATAGCAAGAGGCAAAACCATGTTTTCAGTGAACTGAGAAGAAATTCTAGTTGATGAGTCTCCCTGCACTGCCACAAAATGCCTCTTCAGGTGTGCCAGTAGAACTGGTTGGGGAATTGCATGTTGTGGCCCAGCTCCCACGTGCTGTGGGGACAGGAACTTCCTGAACTAGTTTCACCATTTCAAGTGGATATATTGAACCACAGCCTTGTTTAAAGTGATGCAACGTTTTCATGTAGAGTACAACCTAGAGGACCGCTGCTCCTGGTGTAAGTGAAAGTTTGGAGTGCTGAGAGAGCAGCAAGCTCAGCTACTGAAACAAAAAAGGGGCTTGTGAAGTGCTGATACGCACATAAACAGGTGTATTTCATTAAGCAGCTGTTTCAGACACAAGAGGCAGATAGCAAGGCATAGCTATCACCGTTAAGGAAAGTGCAGGTATTTGGCTGAAGCTTCAATCTAGAGATGTAACACATCTTTTTACAGCTTCCTCCAAAGGCACATGGTGCACCCATGCCGTCAGACACAGAGCTCGTACAGAAAACTTGTGTAACCAACACCGCTTGCGTAAGATTAATTCCACATCATTCTCCTGGCTACGGGCTGGCGTTGGCTTCATGGTGTCCCCAGCGCTTGTACAACTTGACTGCTGTTGCAGAAAGGCAATGGATAGTAAACAGGTACATCTGGCGCTGCAGAAAGGTTGAAAGGAATTGCGCTACACGAACTTGAGAGAAGTGACAAATTCTTCACCTGAAAAGAGTTTGTTTTAAGCACGAGAAAAGCTGCAAAGGAAATTTCTCAGGCGGGGCTGAAATTAACCAGCACCGAGCTTGTGAAACCGAGCAGACGCAAAGGCTCAGCGCGGACTGCGGTGACGCCCATCGGGGACTGGGGTCTGTGGAGAGCGGGGGCACCGCCCTGCTGCTCACCACCCGGACTGCGGCCCTAGTTTTAGCAGGTGAAAGGTTGGACTCAACGATCTCAGACGTTTTTTCCAACCTAATTCATTCTGCGGCTCCGTGAGTACCGACGCAACCAGAGCTCTGTCTCCCCTCACGGGGCTGAGGGCGGTGCGATCGACCTCAGCCCCGCCCTCTGGCCCCGCCCCNCGGCCCGGAAGCGCTCGCGCCGGAAGCGCGTCCCGCCGCGGCCCGGCCAAGATGGCGGCGGATGCCGCCACCGAGCTGCTGTTCTTGGACACGTTCAAGCACCAGAGCGCGGAGGTAAAACGGGGTTCGGGTCCGCCTCTCCTCTTCCTTCTCCTGGGCTACTGCCGGCGCCCCCTTGCTCGCGCCGGGGCCTCCCGGGGGTGCGGAACCCCCGCTGGGGCGGGCCCCGGCGGCGGTCGGGCAGGAGCAGCCCCGGGGCAGGTGCCGTCAAGGCGGGGCTGCCGCCTCCTCCCCGCCTCGCCTAGCACGAAGCCTTGCTCGAGCTGCTTTCCTGGCAGCCCGAGGTGCTGCTGGCAAAGGGTGGAGGGTGGTGGGAAAGGAGCGAGGATTTAGAGGTGACGGGGAGCAGAGGCGAGGGGAAAACAAAGAAGATAAACGTGCGATAATGGACGAAGTCGACTAGAGGGCCGTGCCCTACCGCTTGCGAGGTTCCTGATGCTCTTGTGTAGCTGATGATGAGGAGAGATATTTGTATGTTTGTGAGATACTCCCTT
The DNA here is from genome assembly GCA_013397755.1 of Cnemophilus loriae. Classification (NCBI taxonomy): domain Eukaryota; kingdom Metazoa; phylum Chordata; class Aves; order Passeriformes; family Corvidae; genus Cnemophilus; species Cnemophilus loriae. The sequence continues at coordinate 432,667 of VZTF01004244.1, forward strand.
AGATTTATTCATTTTACACAAAATGGGTATTTCAAGCTTTTTTGGCAGTGGTAGATCGTGCAAATATTCTGCTTTGAGGCTGTTGGGATCCTGAGCATCTTTGAAACTGCTGGGCTTGCAGGAGGTTTGCCCGGAGCTCAGCTCGATGTGCTGTTCAGGGAGGAAGAATGGGACTATTAGCGGAGAAGTGATTGTGTATTGTAACGTGAGAAAGATGTTTCAGATTCCTAGAATAACTCGACTGTGTTCATGGATAGGCATTAGGGAAAGAACGTGGAGTATTTTGAGCTCATGCTGCAATGAAATGCAATTGAAAAGTTATTCACGAGTCTTCTGGCTGTCTGGATCAGCTAGGCCCAAATCTATTTTTAATTCCACTATTTAAGACAATATTAGGCAGGGAATGCTAGTCACTGCTGTTCCCCTGGGCTGAAACAGTAGCCACTCTTCTTCCTCCCCAGGACCCTATGTTCTCTTGTTGAACATTTTCAATCACGTTCTTTTTTAATCATTTTCTGTCACTTTCGTCCTTGCCAGTGACATTGTCCAAACCTGAACCTTATGTATTTTACGTGTTTTTTGAAAGCCTTCTTTATGTTATGCTAATTCTTTTGCTATATGGATTATGAGTGTTGCACTGGAACTTACAGTTCTTGAAAAGTACTGCTGTGTTTTTGAATAAAATTATTTATTTGGCTTAGCTATGCAGTTTAACTACTGTTGAGCAGTTCTGATGTAGGGTCTTTTTTAATGTTTTGTAGGAAAAGTGCGTTGAATTCACTTGCTGTTTTGGTGATGTTGATGCATGGTTGTCAGGGCAGAATCCTGTATCACTTAAAGAGGAATTTGTCTTTATTTGGGCGGTGCTCCTGGGGATGAAGCTCCCCAGCAGCAGCCCTTCCTCCAGAAATCTGAGTCTCCCACATGACTCAGATCTTTTTTAGAGGCACAGGTGAGCTCCCACATCCCTCACTCCATGCAGGCTGCACTTGCCCTGTTCCTGTTCATGCATCTGTGCTCCCTGTCCTAGCAGGATTCCTTTGGTTCCACCATCCAGCTTTTAACACATCAGCCCACAGGCCAAGGTGTTGTATTGTGTGCTAAAAAATGCCTGCACAGATTTTTCTTGTTAGAAGACAGTAAGGCATGCCCAAAACCGTATCTTAAAAACTGCTTTTAAAACCCCACTTTGTCTGTTCCATTGCTTACTAGCTTTTTAAAAATTTTAGTTCTTCCTTGCTTTCTGCTGGTTTCATTTGCTTTCTGATTGTGCTGAAAGAGATACATTTTGATTGCAGATCATCTTGTTTTTTAATTTTCATTTTTTAGTTGTGTCAGTAGAGAGATCAGTGGTTTGGGATTTTTTTCCTACCAGACTGCTAATTCAGCTTGCTAATTGGCAAAGTGATTCCGAGCTTCTGTTAAGAAAGTCTTTATATGTTTACAATTGAACATAAAGTTATATATGTGTACTGTTTCATGAGCATATATATGGTAAAAATGATGGATAACTGTACTAAGACCTAATGCAGTGAATTTAGTGAGAGAAGACTTTCAGCATTAGTTGTTTGGTAGCTGCCTCATGGAAAGTCACTGTAACTTTGATAACTTCCTAGTTTGCTCAAACATCTTTTTGGAGTGTGTAAGAATTCTTTATACATGCTGTTTCTGTGTGGTAAACAGAAATGATATTTGCTAAGGGTTTTCAGGTGTTGCAAAATTGGAAAAATAAACATATGGAATTCTTGTACAGATCTAGCAAAACTGACTTACAGTATCATTATGATTTTTAATATTATATTTGAAATATGAAATTTGCTAATGTTTAGAATTACACCACACATACCTCCTGTTTGGAAAAAACAACCTTTAACTGTTTAAAAAATTCTTGCAAATATAGGTAGTAAATTAAGTAAATAAACCAGTAACACTTTCTATGAAAAAATAGTGTTAAATGTATGGAAATTGCCCAGATTATATTAAAAACCCCCATTTTTCTGTCTAACAGTGTCTATCAGTGTTTAGCATTTTACAGAATTGAATTTTATTGTTAAGATTGCAACATGTTCCGTTAATAGAGAATACAAGTACATTATGTTGTTTGCATTTTACATTTCCTAGACTTTGCTTATTCTTTGTTTTGTAGCAAAGTACCAATATTGATGTGGTTCGTTTTCCATGCGTGGTTTACATAAATGAAGTCCGAGTCATTCCTCCAGGAGTGAGAGCTCACACAAGTTTGCCTGACAACAGGGCTTATGGGTAAGTGAAAGATACCAGGTATCAGATTCAGGAAAACCTTCCTCTTATTTTTTTGTTGAACTTTTGTATCTCAATAGACCTTCCCACATAATAATATAAAATGCATTTATCTGTTTGCTGAACTTGTAATTATTTTGGGGAGTTACTTAAACAGTCTAATTTTGTGGGTTTTTTTCCCTTGGTAGTCTTGCTTACTCTGATAAGGAACTAATCTAATTTAATTTTACTTTTATTCTGTTTCTAGAGAGACATCCCCCCATTCATTTCAACTGGACCTTTTTTTCAACAATGTCAGCAAACCAAGTGCTCCTGTTTTTGATCGGCTGGGAAGGTAAGTTCTTTCAAGATTAGTATGTGACTTCATTATGGCTCTGTTAAATTGTATCTCCCATGGCTTTCATGTTTGGTTTGGATTTTGCTAGTTAGTGTTCTTATTCTTTTCCTCCGATCTGTGTGGCAGGACAGAGGTTTATGCTTCAAATAAGAAAAGTTTCTGTTATTTTTAAATTTACAGAACCCATATATATTATTGCAAAGAATTCTGTAGAAATAAGTGATTTTGCTCTCTTGTTTTTAATAGTATGTATTTGTTCAGTGTTTTGTTGTTGGCTTGTGGGATGAGTATTGCTGTGTTCTATTTCTGTAAACATGCTTTATATTAATGAAAAATGACTTTGTATATTTTATTTAACAGCCTTGAATATGACGAAAACACCTCAATTATTTTCAGGCCCAATGCAAAGGTAATGCAGTGTGATTTAAACTTCTTTCCCTGCATATCTGTCATTTGAGTATAAATATGGTTGCATGTGGTGTGTTAGCACTGTGTAAAGTGTTTATTGTTTCAAACCTTATCCTAAAACCTGCCTGTAGTTTAGATACTCTTTACTTTAGAATCTTGTGGTTTTTTGTTTTGGGTTTTTTTTTGGTTTTTTTTCACTAATAGGCTGTAGTAGATTAGGGATCTATCTAGGCAATAGATATTCTGCAAGGAATTTAATGCTTTTAGAGAAAGATGATTTGTGGCAATGATTGATGTGTTTAAAGTTTTCTCAGTTTTCAAAATGTGGGGTGAAGAGGTATTTTAATGTTGGATTTTCCATTTGGCTTTTATGCAGTGATACTAGAGTAACTGTTTTGCAATTGTCTTTAAGTGCTTTTTCTTTTCTTTTTTTTTTTTTTTA
>VZTF01004244.1:436127-665797 GCA_013397755.1 Cnemophilus loriae
TTTTTTTTTTTTTTTTTTAAAAACCAACAGGTCAACACGGATGGGTTGGTTCTTAGAGGGTGGTACAACTGTCTGACTTTAGCAATATATGGCTCAGTTGACAGGGTAATAACTCATGAGAGAGAGTCACCTCCTCCACCACCCCCTCCGCCTCCACCTCCCCAGCAACAGCCTGGATTGAAAAGAAACCCAAAACATGGTGAGCCTTGGGAGAAGACAGAGATTTTTTTCGTTTAAAAATCAAGTGTTACAGTATCTCATCTGAAAAACAAATCCCCAGTTCTTCCACATTTTAGATTACAGTGGCTTTCATTTTTCTTTATTATGGTCTTTAGTTTTGTATTTTCTTCTAAATTTATATTGAATGGTTTTAAGTAGTGTCTCATCCAGTGCTTTTATGAGAGTAGTTTATTTGATCTGTTGCTTGTTACTTTGGATGGTCAAAATGCAGCTTAACTTGTGTGAACTCATTAAAATGTAGATGATTGGAATACAAAAAAAAGTGATTAAAATAGTATTAAAATCATAACAAGAAAATTTCACAGTCGTAGTTAACTTTGCATATCTGACTTGTGTAAAGCACATTACAGAAAAGTGCTCAGCACTGGTTTTAGAATGTCCATGAATAGAATCCATGGTCAAGTTTCTGCTTCAATTTTGGTTTTAGATTTAAAATTAGAACTATTGTTCAAAGTATGGCTAGAAGACTGCAAAATCTGAATATTATGTGCAGTAAACAACAGTTGTAAACTATAAAAACCAGTTGAGTAAAATGTAAACTTTTTTTTTAAAGCAATTCAGGTACTATTGATAGAGTTACAATATGAGTAGTGTCAAAACCAAAACTGGCAATTACTCATGTAAGTTTTAAACAAGTATTATATAAAAAAATCAATAGTGTTAATAAGCTTGTTTATTGATGTAGTTCTTGTTTACAGCAAAAATTACTTCATCAAAGGTGACTTTAGAAAGCTGCCTCACGTAATGCAGAATAAAGATAAAATAAAAGCTGATGGTGTTCCCTAGTCAAAGGTAGCACTGAAACCCCAAAATTTTCTGCTTTTATTCCTATGGTTTTATTACATGCAAGTTTTTATTTTCCCAATAAATCTAGTTGATGGAGAGAAAGAAGACCAATTCAATGGCAGTCCTCCAAGACCACAGCCTAGGGGACCAAGGACACCTCCAGGCCCTCCTCCTCCTGATGATGATGAGGATGAACCTATGCCAGTGTCAGGTAGAATGAGAACAGACTGTGTTTTATTTGCTGCACTTCACTGCTTAGAGGAGGCAGAATTCTGTGTTGCTGCCCAGTGTGAAGTTTCCTGTCTGCTGTTACTTCTGCTGGACAGATTCAGTTTTAGGAAAAGGATTTGGGGAAAAAAAAAGTTTTGGCTTTGTTAAATTGCATCACTTTAAAAGAGAGTAGATTGAGAATATTGGCCGTTGACCAACATACTGTTGAACATGCTGCTCGTGTTTTATGTAAGTGTTCTGTTGACTCTGGTATCCATTGTCTTTCTCCATTATTCTGCAGCATCTGCCAAGTTACCTGGTCTCTGTATTGGTTAAAAGCGCCAAGAACTCTACATATTCATAGTCTTGCTGGACTAAGTGATTGTGTTCAGTTAAATAAATTGCGTGAAGATTTTCGGGATGCTTTTTTTGCATCTCTAGTATATGTGATGCAGACACCTAAAATATATATACTGCCATTAAAGACAATAAAAATATTTCTATGAATACATTAGCAAAAAAAAAGAAGGGCTGAGGAGAATCTCCTTTATTGGATGCAGAGGGACACACGGTAACAAAGGACGTGGAATAGGCTGAGGTGGTTAATGACTTCTTTGCCTCAGTCTCTAACAGGAAGATCAGTTACTCTCCATGTACCCTGGGCTGGAAGACAGACACAGGGAGCAGAATGAACCCTCAATAACAGAGGAGAGAATGGTCAGCCCAAGTGAATGGGGCCAGATGGGATCCATTCATAGGGCCAGTCCTGTTTAATATCTTTAGCTTTCAGAAAAGTGCTCTTATTTGTGAAACTTTGTATCTGCTTTTAGTGGTTGGGGAAAAAGAAGATGATGTGGACCATAGGGAGGATTACTTTGAGCCGATTTCTCCTGATCGAACGTCCATTCATCAAGAAAGCCAGTATTCGGATGATGGAGAAGTAGAGGAAGATCAGCCAGAAGAAGGGGAAGATGATGATGATGTGGATGTTGAGGAGGAAGAGGATGAGGACGATGACGACGACGATGATGATGATGGTCATACAGTAGAGAGTATTGCTGATGAGGAAGAAGAAGAGGAGGAGGAAGATGATGAAGATGAAGAAGAAGGTGAAGAGGAGGAAGAAGGTGATGGTAAGTTGTAAAGAGTTTAGAAAAAAAATTGAGATTTATGAAATTTTGATGGCAGTTCCTTTATGATGAGTCTGTGCAAAGGGAACTGAATATTTTTCCCTTGGTTGTTGCAACATTGCCTTATTTGTCGTCCTGACATCTCTCAAGAACAGTATCTTGCTGTGGAATATGTATTCCTTTATAGTAAATCTTTCTATAAAAAGAGGAAAACAGATACAGTTGCATAGGTGAGAATGGACATTCAATCTTGTTATTATTTGTTTAAAAATGTAGGAAAGTGGTGAAGAATTATCTCTTCAGTAAAAACCAAGTGAAGTTGTTTATGTAATAAAGTTAGTTGTCATCTCTTCTTTTATTACTTAAAGATCCCACCCATGTCTATGCAAAAATTTCAGGCTAGAAGTTTTATGATAGATGCAATCACAGGAAGAAAATTGGACAATACATTTGTAGTAATGTGTACTCTAGTTGAACTTTTTGCTTTATACATTCTTTTAAATGACTCCATTATTAAGTAAAAAACCCTATCAGATGGGGCTTTCACTCTTGTCTTCAGAGAAAAGGCTTTTTGTATGTAAGTGTGTGATTGTTCTCTAGCTAGCTATATTTGTGTAAAATAAATCACTACTTTGTGTTTGGAAGATATTCTCTACAGTTATGAACTGGTTTATTCATAACTGATTTGGTAACTTAATCTTTCTCTTTTCAGGAGATGATGGCTACGAGCAGATTTCAAGTGATGAAGATGTAATTGCTGATCTGGAACGTGAAACATTTAAGTATCCAAGCTTTGATATTGAATATACTCCCGAGGATCTGGCATCTGTGCCTCCTGTGACATATGAACCTTTTGAAAAGGAGCTTGGGCCGCTTTTATATTTCAGCTGCCCTTACAAGACTGTATTTGAAAATGAAGTTGCTAAAATAAAGGACCAAGACCCAGAAAAAGAAAATTCAGGGGCACTGGAAGGCTCAGTTAAATTAACTGAACTGTTGGAATTATATCAAGAGGAAAGGGGTGCGAAGTGGGTCACTGCATTAGAAGAAATTCCAAGTTTAATAGTAAAAGAATTGAGCTACCTGCTGGTGAAAGACACAAAGCAAGACTATATTACCCAGCTAGTAGACTGGACCCTGCAAGCTTTAAACCTTCAGGTGGCTCTCAAACAGCCCATTGCATTGAACGTTCGACAGCTCAAAGCTGGGACAAAATTAGTATCTTCGTTAGCAGAATGCGGGACTCAAGGAATAACGGCGCTCTTGCAGGCAGGAGTTATTAATGTGTTGTTTGAACTGTTGTTTGCAGATCATGTATCATCCTCCCTTAAACTTAATGCTTTTAAAGCTTTGGATAGTGTCATTAGTATGACTGAGGGAATGGAAATGTTTCTAAGAGGTGGCACAGATGTACATGAAAAAAGTGGTTATCAGAAACTCCTGGAACTCATACTTTTAGATCAGACTGTGCGAGTTGTTACAGCTGGTTCTGCAATTCTCCAGAAATGTCACTTCTACGAGATTCTGTCAGACATTAAAAAGGTGGTTGATCAGTTAGCAGAGAACACTCCTCCTCTTCCTAATCACACAGAGCCAGAACAGGACCAGGACTTGGCAGGACTTGAAAGAACCAACCAAGAATATGAAAATGATGTGGAGACTCCTATGGACATGGATCATCTTTTGGAATCTTCTAATATAAGCGAAGGAGAGATGGAAAAACTTGTTAGTCTTCTTGAAGAGATCTTCCATTTGATGGAAAGTGCTCCTCATACAATGATTCAGCCACCTGTGAAATCTTTCCCAACCATGGCACGCATTACAGGCCCTCCAGAAAGGGATGATCCTTACCCTGTCCTGTTTAGGTACGGCAGTTGCAAATTCAATTCCTAGAGTGTTTTTCCTCCAGCTTGATAGAGATTTATTTCAGGAGTGACTTTGTTGAATAACACTTTGCTAGATATTTCACTTAATTCTTTATTGGAAGATTCTAGATTGTGCATATAATATCTGAGAGAGTTTGATAAGTTAATGTGCCTGTTATTTTGTTGGCTTTCAATCAACCTAGAATGCACCTAGCCAGAAGTTAACATCTTATTACTGGTGATGTGCTCGCCCTTCAGTTGCATTCATAGATGCTGACAGGTTATGGTAGGTGCTGTCTAGTTTGAAAATGGTTGTAAATCTAGAGTGTTTCATTTGTCATCTTGGAACATGTCTATGTGTATGGATAAAATAAGTCTGGAATTCCTCAGTCTGCATGTCGAGGTGGCAAGATGCAAGCCAGCCTCAGAAGTTATGCAGTTGTGTCAGTGTAGCTCACTGTTTCACAGCACAGGCAGAGGAGCTGAGGCCTGCCTGCCTTCAGCCAGTTAAAACATCCCATGGATTCTTAGTGTGTTAGCAAGTTTCTGTCTAGAAAGTATTTCTCTAAGTGCTGACAGATTTCTTTGGTAGCAGTGGTGTAGGTCATGGCTGAGCATAAGCATCTACATGCAAAGAGTCTTCAAAAGTTGCCTCCTAGATATGCTGTAATGATTGATTTCCTAGCACATTTAAAACATTGAATCTGGCATTGATGATGATTCAGATGCAGCAAATTTAATAAAATATAGTGTCCTGTTTTGTGGGTAGATAGGGTTGGGTTTTTTTTTTTGTTTGGGTTTTCTTATGGAGATCAGAATTTTAGGAATTATTTCTTGTAAATATTATAGCAATTATGTTTTGTAAGGTTTAAATTTTGTACTGCTTCATAATTAGTTATTATTTCTCATAGTCCACAGAGCAATGAGTACTGAAGCTAGGAGGTATGTAGTTTTATATAACGTTACTGTGCAGTGTTGACAAATACTTGTAGCATTGCTGATTATTTTCCTGGTTTTGGTTTGTTTTTTTGTTTTTTTCCCAGATATCTCCATAGTCACCATTTCTTGGAATGCATTACTTTGCTGCTGTCTCTTCCAGTGACAGGTGCACATCCAGGTGTGCTTCAGGCTATCCGAGATATATTGCGTTTCCTGGCACAGTCACAGAAGGGTCTTCTTTTCTTTATTTCCGAGCACGAAGCAACAAACTTGTTGGTTAGAGCACTTTGTCAGTTTTCTGATCCAGATCAAGAGGAAGGTCTGCAGTCAGATGGTGCCAACGAGGATACTTTTGCCCTGTGGCTCCTGCATTCAACACAGACATTACAGTGCATCTCAGAATTGTTCTGCCACTTCCAGCGGTGCACAGCCAGCGAGGAGACTGACCACTCAGATCTGCTGGGAACACTTCACAACCTTTACTTGATCACTTTTAACCCTGTAGGAAGATCTGCTGTGGCTCATGTATTCAGTCTGGAAAAAAATCTCCAAAGTCTTATTACTTTAATGGAATACTATTCCAAAGAAGCTTTAGGGTAATGTATGCATTTATTTATTTCCTTTAGTTTTTTCATTTTAAAAGTATCTATCTTCTATAAATAATTCAGTAAATCTAAAATATTTTTCTTTTAGATCATGATGTTTTTATTTAAAACCAAAACAACTCTGCAGTATAAGAATGTAATCCAAAATCAGGCCTGTCATTTGTAATCAAGTACTTGATACCCCAAATCTGTGTAGGTCATCAACAAAGTTCTTGTAATATACGTAGGGCAAACTTTTGGTTATATGAAAAAATCAGTAAGTAGGCAGTTTTCATTCGAGCCTGAAAAATTGCCTGTGAAACAAGCAAAAGGTTTGACTGGGTACACAGAATACTGCACACTACTCTGGAGTGGGAATCTCTCAATTCTTCAAGTTCTTGTAGATGATAAATACAGGCATTGTTTTCTCTGGACAGGCAGTTGTACTATTTTAGGCAGCAGTGATTTTAAAATTATTTGTGAAACAGATGAAGTTACAGAAAAATATTTGCATGCCACTTGACTGGATCTTGTGGTTTGTTGATGCTGAAATAAATATGAATGTGTATAATGTGGCAGAAAGTGTTCACTTATCAAAAAGCGTAGGAGTAAATTGTTTGGGTTTCTTTCATTGATAATTATATGAGGCAATCCTTGTTGAAGGTAAAAGTTCTGTAGGTAGATTTTTAGGGGTCAAATAATGAAAATCTAACAGATACCGAGTTGTATTAGCTGAGATCTAAAGAAAATCCTTATTGTTGTTTCAGAGACTCAAAGTCTAAGAAGTCAGTTGCTTATAATTATGCCTGCATCCTTGTTTTGCTGGTGGTACAATCTTCCAGTGATGTCCAAATGCTGGAGCAGCACTCAGCGCCTTTGCTGAAGCTTTGTAAAGCAGACGAAAATAACACCAAGTTGCAAGGTACAGTATGTGTAATTGTCAACTGAATTGTTTGAATGTATAGAAGAATTCTTTTTTATGTGGATAATTGGTGCTTCACAGTTGTCTGGTTTGGATAATGAAATTACTTTTCCAGTTGCATCTGATTAGTTGAGTCACTGAGATAATATGTAATTTTTTTTTTCTGTTAATGAGAGCTAAATAGGAAATTATTTATAGTTAAATTATTTTTCAAGTAAAATAGCTGCCATGGATTTTGGATAATTACAGGAAGTTTGAAATTATTCAAACTGTGCTGATAATAGGAGAGCAAATTTCTGTAAAAGTGGACTAACTAGTCAGTGAGCTGAGTCTTATTTTTGCTTACTATCGCTATCGTTGTTTAACCCCCACTGGAAACTAAGTACCACACCATTGTTGCTCACTCCCCCACCCACCCCCAGTGGGATGAGGAGGAGAATCAGGGAAAAACAAGGAAAACTCATGGATTGAGATAAGAAGTTAAATAATTGAAAAAAGTAACATATAATAATACTAACAATACTAATGATAACAACAATAATAATTGTAATAAAAAGGAGAGAAGAGATAAAACCCAAGAAAACAAGTGATGCACAACACAATTGCCCACCACCTGCTTATCAATGCCCAGCCCCTCCCCAAGCAGTGATCAGCCCCTTCTGGGCAAGTCTCCCAGTTTTCATACTGAACATGACATCCTTTGGTATGGAATATCCCTGCTGACAGTGTAGGTCAGTTGTCCTGGCTGTGCTCCCTCCCAGCTTCTTGTGCAGCTCCTCATTCACAGAGCGTGAGACACTGGAAAGTCCTTGACTTAGGGTAAGCACTGCTTACCAACAACCAAAACATCAGTGTGTTATCAATGCTATTCTCATGCTGAATCCAAACCACAGCACTGAACCAGCTACTGGGAGCTAAACAAGCTCTATCCCAGGACAGTGATGTAGTCTGACAGGGTCTTTACTAATAAATAATCCTGGGTCTGTTCTAAGGCACCTAGGCCAGCTGGCGTGGAATAGCCCATGTTACCCTGTTACTACATCTTTTGACATCCAAGCTGTGTCTTGGTGTCTTCCCAGCTTGTGTTGACTTACAGATCAGGCCTGGGACACTCAGAAAAATCGTTCTGGGGACTGCTCTGACACCTGCACATGGAAACTCTGATGTCCAAAGTTGTGCTCTGCACTGGTTAACCAACTCGCGTAGACATACCAATAATTTCTTCCAAAACTTGAATTCACTGAAAGAAATCAGAATTCTTCAAAGTTTTAGTTTAAATCTCTCCTCTGTCATGCTCTTAGTTTTGCTCCTCACCGGCTCATCAGACCGCTTCATGAGAAGCAGGGTTAGTTTATTAAACCAAGTTGTGAAATCAGTCCAAGTCATCAATTCATATCCACTTGATCTTCATGTTCTTTTAAATATTTTCAGGAACAGTGGTTTTTAAATCTTTAAATCTCTTATCTCAAGAACCTGGGACTTTCAGGTTATTCTAGACTAAGAGAGAGATTGACAATCTGTGAGGACTTCTAGCTTGAGTGGAGTGCAGGGCAGAGATTGGCTCCATTTGGGCACTAAATAGAAGTTTTGTACTCAATTTGTAATAACCTGTTCTGTACATTAAGGGGAATGTGTTTTGGTTCTTTTCTTTAGCTGACAGTGCCCCTTAGTGTCTTTTATAAAAAATGTTTAATTACACATAATGCAGATAATGAGATGAAAATTAATTGAGTCTTCAGGTTGACTTGAGCCAAATTTTGTCTGTGTGCATGACATATATAGTCTGTCCTGAAGTTTTATTTTTGTTGACGCTTTTCAGCTGGCTACAGCTGCACTATGTGCCTCACAAATTTCACACTTGGCTTTAGTACCTATTATGTAGATTAAGTACACATTGTTAAAAAAAGGTTTTGTGATCATAAATTCACTGACTTAAGTCTTTTTTTCCCCCAGAGCTCAGCAAGTGGCTTGAACCTTTGAAAAATCTTAGATTTGAAATAAATTGTATTCCAAATCTTATTGAATATATCAAACAGGTCAGTAAAATATAGGTAGATGCTATCTTTTATTTATGTTCTATAAGCTTAGACCTTTTATAGTCTGATATTTTGTCTTAGATATGTACTAATATATGATATTTAAAAATACATACTGTTACCCAAAATAGATGTTTTTATTAAAGCTTATGATCTAGGCTGGGTCTTGCATTGTTATATTTAGTGAAACAAAACGTAAGGTAAATATATGATGCAAAGATCTAACTATTTAAATCTTTTAGCTGCCTGTAAATCACAATGCAAATGTTGATGCTCTTTTTTTTGTTTCTGCCTTATTTATGACTGCTTTCCAAAAGGTGAAATAATTAAACTTAAATTTTGTGACATACTTACAGTAACTAAATACAGAATTTGAATGCTAAGCGAGCAATATACTCATAAAGTCCTTACTTGTAATACAGGCTCTTTCCTTTTTTCTTTTTGTTTTCCCCTAAAAGAATATTGACAGTTTGATGACCCCAGATGGAGTTGGTCTTCCCACTGCACTTCGTGTTCTTTGTCATATTGCATGTCCACCGCCTCTGGTAGAAGGTATGGCTGATATATTTGTACAGGTTAAAGTACAAATCTTAGTTTTCTGAGTCTTCTACTTAAACCTGGCTAAAGTGTAGCTGTGGTTGCACAGGAGAAATTAGACATACAGAAATGTTGTTTCTTTTGTGTACAGGTCAACAGAAAGACCTTAAATGGAATCTTGCAGTTATTCAGCTCTTCTCCTCTGAGGGAATGGACACCTTCATCCGGGTATTACAGAAGCTGAACAGCATCCTTATTCAGCCTTGGCGACTCCACGTCAACATGGGCACCACGCTGCACAGAGTTACTACTATCTCTATGGCCCGCTGTACACTTACTCTCCTTAAAACAATGCTGACAGAACTCCTGAGGGGTGGATCCTTTGAATTCAAGGACATGCGTGTTCCTGCAGCACTTGTTTCTTTACACATGCTCCTCTGCTCTATTCCTCTCTCCGGCCGCTTAGATAGCGATGAACAAAAAATCCAGAATGACATTGTTGACATCTTACTGACTTTTACACAAGGTGTTAATGAGAAACTTACCATTTCTGAGGAAACTTTGGCGAACAATACTTGGTCTTTAATGCTGAAGGAAGTTCTCTCTTCAATTTTGAGAATTCCTGAAGGCTTTTTCTCTGGACTTATACTGCTTTCAGAATTGTTGCCTCTTCCACTGCCCATGCAGACTACTCAGGTATAACTTCAACGTATTTAGTTTTTAAAGAATTTTTATTATTTATAACACTTTGACCATTTTTGTAGTGGTGGAAAAAACAGATATGTGAAAAGATGAATTAAAGTTGTTGTAAAGCATTTGTGTTCATATAGATTCTTTGTAGATAAGTCTTTTTCAGCAGAAACAAAATTGGTATTATTTGGAGCATTTTTCTTAAGTTTGCAGTCATATGTTGTTCTTTTGTCCCTTTTGAGATTATCTAGACTCCTTTTCTGTTACTTGAATGACTGTATCTGAAGCTTTTAATTTAACTCTGAATGCCGAACTTGGTATATTAAGACTCTTCTTTTTCTTTTGTCATGGATCTTGAATTTGTGAGCTTTAATAAGTAAGCATAAAAGGTGTGTGACAACCCAAGCTCCTGAAGGAAAACCTAATTTGCTGGCATCATGCCCTGTCATATGGTGCCAGTGAAAATGTCATTCCATATTTTTAGTGAGGACAGTACTTATACTTAGTCTTTGTTTATATAGGGTGATTGAACTCAGGTTTTATCATAGAAATTGACAGGAAAAACCCTCGTGCCCTTCTGTTCCTGCAGGTGATTGAAGCCCATGATATTGCAGTGGCACTCAACACCAGGAAGCTGTGGAGTATGCACCTCCACGTGCAGGCCAAGCTGATACAGGAGATCGTTCGATCTTTCTCAGGTTCGTCTTGCCAGCCCATTCAGCATATGTTGAGGCGGATTTGTGTCCAGCTGTGTGACTTGGCTTCCCCTACTGCTCTCCTCATCATGAGGACGGTATTGGATCTAATTGTAGAAGACCTGCAAAGGTATCTTTGTTTTCTGTTGCGAAGATTTCTTTAACGAACTGTTAAATTCACCTTGCTTCTGATTTAGCAGGAGGAAAATACTTTTGGAAATATTATTCATTATGGGCTGAATGAATTCTTAGTCCAGTGTTATATGCCGTGTGCTGATAATGCTTAAGGTTGCCAGAGAACCAGCTCATACCTTTAAGTTTTGATGTAGACAGTTTCATGTTGTATATTTATGGTAAGTATTTTAGGAAGATTTTGTTGAGGCTGGGCTTGTAAAGCCTCATCTTGCCTATGAAGTGCTTTTAAGGACCTATATGACATAAATAAGAAAAGTAGACCAGTAAAGTTTGCTATACTGGGATTACATATCTGTGTAGACGTTTGTAAACTGGAGAAAGTTGAATGATACAGATTCAGAGGGTTTTGAAACAATGAGTGCTCTTTCTTTAAAAGCATAATTATCCACCTAGATACTGTTTATATAAAAGCATATTTATCTTACTCGATCAGATGCCCTGCAATATGTTTAATGCATAGTAGATTAATTAATTTATGATGTGACCAGAAATTCTTTAGTGAAAGTTGAGAAGTTTTCAAAAAGTAAATGGAGCTGTAAGTTTAAGTTTGCAAACTAGGTGGATTTTTTCTAAAATGCAGAATTATATGACTCCTGTGATGGTTGTTTTTATAGTTTCTTAGATCACTTTAAAACAGCTTTTTCACAGTGCACTGATACCCTTTCAGCAACGCAGAAGATAAAGAGAAGCAGTACACTGGACAGACCACTCGATTGCTTGCTTTGTTGGATGCCCTGGCTTCACATAAAGCTTGTAAATTGGCTATTTTGCATCTTATCAATGGAACTACTAAAGGAGATGAAAAGTATGCAGAGGTTTTCCAGGAGCTCTTGGCTTTGATGAGATCAGCTGGGGACAATGTCACTCATCAACAGTGTGCTGAATATGTAACTTCCCTTTTGCAGTCCCTCTGTGATCAGGTATTTTCTATATTTAATGCATAATGTGTGTTGATTATTGTAGGAGACAAATTAAACGAGGTTGTTTCTTAAGTACCTGTTCTTTTCCAAAATTCAAAAAGTATCAACATTGTTAAAACATAAAAAGAAAGAGTGTGCATGGTTGGCTGCTTTGGCAGACTTGGTGCTTTCTTGAATGTAAATACTTCCCATTTTGTGGCATGTCTTCTGCATTATGTGCACTGTTCTGGTAGCTCATTAGAGACCAGAAACTGAATGGCACAAAGATTTCCTGTCCCGTCAGCTGAGAGAGGGATGTCATTTCTCCATGTGGGCCACTGACAAAACTTGAGTTGTCATTGTTCACTTCTTACCTAATTAAATAAATATGTATCTCTTAGTGGTCTAACTGAAACCTCTTGAAAATATATTCCAAATACAAAGATATGTATGCTATGCTGGTACCTTAAAACTCTGCCATTAAAAAAAGGCAGAGGTTACTAGAGCAAGGTAAGGAATGTTAGTTGAAAATTGATTCATAGACTAGCCCTGGTAGTTTCTCATTAATGTGTGCACAGATTTGCATGTCATTATTTGTCTCACTAGTGCATGTATTTATTTGATCTAGTGCTTACCCAGTTATGCAAAAGACATTTGGATGTTGTTAGTCAGTAGAGATAATCAGCCGTTTGCATATAAACAAGATCTCTCTGCCCATACAAACTTGTTGGGAAAATCAGTCTTGTTTGATTTTGTGTAGAATATGGAAGTGACAGTAGGTCCTAAACTTCCTAGGAGGTGTCTGCAGCCTCTTAATTTTCACAGAACCACAGAATCAAGGAATATCTCAAATTGGAAGGGACCCGTAAGGATCATCCAATTCCCTGCCCTTCACAGGAATATCTAAAACTAAACCATGGCTAAGAGTGTAATCCAGATGCTCTCTGAACTCTGACAGGCTTGGTGCCTAATCACTTCCCTGAGGACCCTGTTCCAGTGACTGACCAACCTCTCAGTGAAGAATCTTTTCCTAATGTCCAACCTGAACATTCCTTGATGCAGCTGCATTCCATTTCCTTGAATCCTGTCGCTGGCCACCAGAGGGAGGAGAGCACCTGCCCCTCTGCTGCTGCCCTTAAGGCACTTGTAGATTGCTGTGAGGTCACCCCTCAACCTTCTCTTCTCCAGGCTGAACCAGCCAAGGAACTTCTGCCTCTTCTCGTGTTTTGAGATTGAAGGACACATTGACTACCTAGGCAGGAAACTGTGTATGTTACCCAGTGATTATTTGGCTTTTATTTGTGGCTCTGCTACGATATTTCAGAATTTGAAACTTTTATGTTTTAGAAGTAATTAATGGTTTGTAACCCTTAACAGAACTGAATAAAAAGGATACGCTAGATGAGTATTTTGCTGGTCAGTAATAACTGAAATACTGGAATAAAATGGTAAAGGGATAATGAAAGAACCCAGTGCTTTTGACTTCATGTATGGTTTATTCTTACTGCAGGCATACAGAATGCATTTTTACTATATGTATAATAATCATTCTTTTAGGATATTGCACTTATTTTACCAAGTTCATCAGAAGGCTCTGTGTCTGAATTAGAGCAGCTTTCCAACTCCTTACCAAGCAAAGAGCTGATGCCCTTGATTTGTGACTGTCTGATGGAAACATTAACGAATTCTGAGAGCAGTTACAGTTGTTTGCTGACATGCATCCGAACAATGATGTTCCTTACAGAGCATGACTATGGCTTCTACCACTTGAAGAGGTATAGTATTTTATGATATCACTGACAGCTTAAAATTGTTTAAAAACTTCTGTAGTGTGAAATAATTCGTATACGCTTAGTAGAAAATGTTGAAGATAAGGCACCTAAGCTTTTGTTTCTCTTTGGGGCTTCAGTGTTTTACTCAGTATTTCAGTCTTCCTTCACCCTCTGAATCATTTCTGCAGTATGCACACAGAAGCATTTAGTTTCAAGAAGGAGACAAAGCATTGAAAAAAGGTTTGTGCGCTCTGTTTCTCCACTCCAAGGCTGGAGGATTAGAGTAAGATAGAGTGCTCTTGTTCTTTCCCTTTTGAGACACTCACAGAGCTCTCGTCTGGAACACTGGAGAACTGTCTGTAATTCCTCTATTTTTAGGGGATTCAGTTTGCACTTCCCCGAGTGTTCTGACCTCCAGACAATTAAGGCTTTAGAAATAAGTTGGTTTTTTTCCAAACTATTTTTGTTAACTCCACTCACTTTGGACAGAATATATACATGCATTGGACAATATTGTGTTGTTTTGACACTTGATTCTTTGTCCTATATTTGGACCTGTTTCTGTTTGCTGAAGTTGAAGTGCAGAGGCAAAAAGGTGAGGTTCACAGAGAGAAAAAGGAGCCTTGTCAATACAAGGTTGTTCAAAACACTTTGTCGTGCTGTTGGATGCAAGAAGCCATGCAACCACCAATGAAAAATTAGCAAGTTACAGATGCTGTTCTTTCTATGACCCCATGTGTCCAGCTGTCAACTTCAGTGCACAGCCTTGCTATTTCTGTGTTCATGTTGCCTTTACAATTTGTTTTCTGCAGTTAGGCATCATGGGATGCAGTGAAATTGTAGCTGCAAGCATGGTACTGCTTTATACATAAGGCCCTTGTGCCAGCACATATTTCTGTACTTCAGTCTCTTTCCTGCCAAAGATGAAATTGTAATTTCTTGAATGTTTTGGAGGTAGTATATATAGCTGTATATGTGCAGTCTGAAATATCTGCAGACAGTACTGGTGAAAACAGGAGTCTAGTACAGAGAAAATAATGAAGCTCCAGCTTTGTAATCAAAGCTCAACTTGATAATTGTAAAATTTGCGAAGTTTATTTTGCATATATGTCATTTTCTTATAACCAGTTATGGTGGAATGGTCACAATGTATGTACTAATAAAGTATTTTCTCTCTCTTTGCTTTTAAAACAGCTCTCTAAGAAAACACAGCAATGCTCTGTATACTGTATTAAAGCGAGTAATAACTAGTTTCAGCAAAGACACAGGTGAACTGGCCTCTTCATTTTTGGATTTTATGCGACAGATTCTAAACTCTGACACGCTGGTAAGTGAATATGTATTGAATACTTAGCTGCGTTTCTCTGAAATCTGCAGTGTGAGACAGGTTCAGGAACAATTATTTCAGAAAGCAGTTGATTCTGCAGATTGCTGGGTAAGGCTTTTCCATCAGTAGTGTTAGTGCCATCTTTAGTTTTCAATGAAATCTGTGAAAGCTGGGCAGAGTGTATGTTTAGTAAGTAAGTGGGTTTTTCAGTAGGAAGAATGCCATATTGGTTCATACCGATTTCCTAAATGAATAGTATTGCTGTGGTGTCCCAGTTTTAGATTCACAGCATCCTGTTAGAGAGCTGCTGTATTGATGTGTAGTATAGAAAGGACTGTAAAATATTTGTTAATTCTGTGATACAGACCTCATCTTGTACAGGAAAGGGTTGCATTCACCTTGATGCAGTATAGAAACTTGCCTACTGAAGTGTACTTCGTTAAAATAATTTACATTGTATGTTTTTAAATCAAGAGATAGCTCATTTTGCTAGATTTGCTCTAATGTATGTTTGAATTCAGAGAGGTTTGCAGTCCAGAAATACTGAACATTCATGAGTATTTATTCCTCCCAATTGTCAAATATCTCAGGGATGTTGTGGAGATGATGGAAGCCTTATGGAAACAGATGGATCCCATTCAGGCAGAACTCTGGGTCTTACCACTGCAGAGTTAAAACATCTACTGCAGAACAAAGAAGAAACCCCAGAAAACCTGCTTCTTGATCTAGAGAAACATGTTATGGTATGGTAAAAGAATTCAAATAATCAAGTTGATGTTGCAGTTTTCTATTTGCTGCCTTTGCACATCCTAAGAGCCCAGACAGTTAACGGTGTCATGGAAGGCAGCAAATGCCAGCAGCAGAGGGTGTAGGGTAGTGGTGAAGCAGATTATTAATGTAATAAACTACAGGCACCCCAGTTTAGCAGTGGCTTGATGTTACTGGTGACTGGTAACAAGTGGAATTAATACTAGGGGCTGGATATTGTTGGATGTTTTCATCAGAGGCCTGAACAATGGATACATCTTCAGTGAATTTGTGGATGGCAGTAGGATGGGCGGGTGACTAGTCTGACATACAGCAAAGCCTCAATCCAGAGAGACCTCAATAAATGCTTTAGGATTGATTTAGCAGAAAGTTCTTGTGGTTCATTAGGGAAAATGCAAAGGTCTTCAGTGAAAGCAGGATAATCCCATGCCTTGTTGCAGGCTGGGCTGAAAAGGGCCAGGTGGTTATGCTGGTTGATAGGCTGAATGTGGGCTGGCAGTGCACGGTCACTAGAAACAAGTGAATTCAATGCATTCAACTTTTCTGTGATTATAATTGCAAACTTAACTCTGATATTCAAATCTGATTCTATGTAACTGATGGCAGCCATGCAGATGGCTAATTTAAGAGAGTCCATGAGACAGCTACTCCACAGCTTGTTGATCACAAATGTCTTTCAAGTGCTATATTCCTTCCTGTCCCTTCCCTGGCTGCCTACATCTATGGTAAGAGATTAAAAGCTCGATTGTTCTGAACAGCAGACACAGGACATTGGAATGCTTTAACAGAGAGCTTCTTAAATAAAACCCGGGGCAGTGTCTTCCTTGGGCCTGTTATGAAGGATATTGCATCAGCTGGGAATGAAACCTAGGATGTGCATGTGGTGACACGATTTGTTTAATACCACACCTAGGAGCTCTCCGCTGTTGTTTGTGTACTCAGGTGTCTTGGTTTCATTATTTGTGGCTGGATAGACTGTTGTATAGTACCTCCCCCTTTTTTTTATAAATAAGCAAAGCATTATTCCTTCTCTGAGGAGGGGAAAAAGTTCTGACTTTTTCTGTGTTGACATAGGATCGTTCTAAGGAAGATGATGGCCTCGAGTCCTTGCTGGACAACATTGTTGGAGTGAGGCAGATGTTGGAATCAGCGGGTGATTCTTGTCCATTGAGTGACCAAGACGTTGAGCCTACTCTCTCTGCACCAGACTCTCTTCAGAATTTGTTTAACAACAGGTAAAATGGTTCAGTGTGTCAGCAGTCTACCTGTGATTTACTTAAGAAAATGGAGTAATGTATGCATACGTAAATTAAGTATATTAAAATCAGGATCTAAACAGCAGTGTTGTCACTACTACCCACTAGTCACAATGTATGTAACGTCACGTAAGTATCAAGGGTAAGGCAACAATGTTCACCACAGGTTCTGTGGTGCTGTGTACGCTTGCAGTTGGTTGTGGTTCATAACCAAACAGGCCTTTGGCATTGTTTTGTTGCAGGACTACGTACGTGTTGGCAGATGTGATGGATGACCAGCTGAAGTCCATGTGGTTCTCACCCTTTCAGGCTGAAGAAATAGACACTGACCTGGATATGGTAAAAGGCTTCATTAACGTATCTGAAGTGGATTTTAAAATGAGGGTTAATCTGAACTAGTAGCATCAGAAATTCCTATGGCCAAATGGTTTGTTTTCCTGAGCTCACCTTTCTAAATTGACCCAGGCAGAGAGGTTGGCATTTGTTAAAGGGGCTATCAAATGCCTTCAGATTGACTTGGAAGCAGCTACAAAATTGGGATCTGTTGCAGTACCCTAGGAGAACAGTTGCTGTGTCAGTCCCAAACTGCTTTTGCACTGCTGTTGAGGCGTTTCATCAATTTGCATTAAACATAGAAAAGAATGTGATTTAGTTTCTTCTCCTTGCTTGTCTACTGGCATTGCAGTAATACCTACAAGAGCCTGATAGCTACACTTTTTAAAATTTAAATATTTCCTCTGATGTGACAAAAGTGGGAAACATGGCAGTAGTAAATGGAACTACGTGCACAAAAGCTTTTCACAGTTTTTGAAACTTTTATAATCTAAACTCTAGAGCTAATAGTGAAAAATACAGTAGCATTCCTGGTTTTTTAGAACTAAGGAGTTGGCAGTGTCTTAATTTCTTGTGTGACAAATAATCAGTTTCTGTTGACTTCATTGCGTTAATTATTTTTTAATTTTTCTCTTTTAATTTACGTGCAAATATAGTTGTGTTTTAATTTCTTAAGCAAAAGCAAAACTGTTGATTCCTGTATAAAAGTGACATTAATAAATTTGTAGGGCTGTAGCTTAAGCAAGAGAATTGTCCCGCTGCAGGTCATTGAGTGATAAGACAGATGTTCATATTTGAGAGCTACGCCCTTCACTCCTTTTGTGTTCAGATCTGTCAAGATAATTTTGCTGCAGCTCTGTTGCATTTTTTGTTTTGTTACTGCTGCTCTTTTCTTTTTTGGATGTAATGACCGTTTTGATTAAACTCTCTCTTTGAAGGTAAAAGTTGACTTGATTGAACTGTCAGAGAAGGGCTGCAGTGACTTTGACTTGCAAGCTGAATTGGAGAGGTCATTTTTGTCAGAACCATCGTCTCCTGGACGCACAAAAACCACAAAAGGGTTCAAGCTCGGCAAGCACAAGCATGAGACCTTCATAACTTCAAGGTAAAATGAGTTTAATGACTTAACAGTGTCTTGGGCACTGATTTGTACGTTGTCAAAACGGCAAATACCTTTGCATTGCATCTCCAATATGGAGAATGCCTGACCATCAGTAGTACTGTGTTACATTAACTAACTAAATCATGGTTTGTCATGACAGTGGGAAATCCGAGTACATAGAGCCTGCAAAGAGAGCTCATGTTGTGCCACCACCCAGAGGAAGAGGAAGGGGAGGATTTGGACAAGGAATTCGACCACACGATATCTTCCGTCAGAGGAAACAGAACACAAGCAGGCCACCCTCCATGCACGTGGATGATTTTGTTGCTGCAGAGAGCAAAGAAGTGGTTGCTCCAGATGGGATACCACCAGCCAAAAGGCCACCAAAAGTGTCACAGAAGATTTCTTCGCGTGGTGGGTTCTCAGGGAATCGCGGAGGACGAGGAGCGTTTCATAGTCAGAACAGGTTCTTTACACCACCTGCTTCAAAAGGTATGTTGGTTCCTGTATTAGAACTGGAGTAAATGCGTGCTAAAATTGCTTCAGTAATACTAACCCAATTTCCTAGCAGTTCATTGTCCCCAGTGTGAGATCTTCCTGAAGCAGTGTTGTTGAAATGAGTTGTTTAGCACCAGGAAAGGTTCTCTTGAAGGTGAGAACTTTCAAAGCTGTGCAATTGAAACAGAGTGTGAACAAAATGTGAATTCCCATGCTGCCTCTCTGCCTCCCTTTTACAAAAGGAGTCAGCTGTTTTAGCAATTCCTGGAGTGCTTCCCTGCCTTTTGTGACATGGTAGTTCCTGAAATTAAGCACCACAGTACGTCTCTGGGTTTAAATGAGGCTTTGGAATAAAAGGATGGAAGATACTGACAAGAATAAGATGCAATTTTCAGTGAACCTGGAGACTGTAGCCTACAGAGTTTTAAGTTTCTTTCATACATAGACAAGATTGCATATTTCTTCCTTCCATCCCATAATTAGGGCAAGTCCTTGCAAAGTAGAGACAGAAGATTCTTCCATTTATAAAGTTAAAAATGCTAGGATTTACTTCACCACAAAATCTGTCCGTATAAGAGTCTGTCTTAATACACCACATAATGTGAATTCTTTTAAACTTTAGTCTTTGCCTGATAAATAGATCTGTTCCCCTGATTGTGTGCAGAATAACTTGTAGACTTCAAGTTGGAATGCTGTGGGTATGTTGATACAGAGTACCTTTATCTATTTGAATTGTGTAAATATTATGTTACCACCCTGAGTGTTATGAAGATTGGAATGGAAAAAACCCCAAACCCAGGGATGTTTGCTCAACAGTGTGTTGGTTTTTCTCTCCCTATCTAGGAAATTACAGTCGTCGTGAAGGTGCTCGGGGCTCAAGTTGGAGTGCACAGAGTACGCCCAGGGGAACCTACAATGACAGTAGAGGTGGTCAAAGCAATTTTAACAGGGGTCCACTGCCACCACTGAGACCATTAAGTTCAGCAGGTACATGGTATTCATATGGGCATCGAACTATAGAGAATTCCTTGAATTTCATTTTTGCTTTACAAATGAAACCATGCAAGGATGCTGCAGACACCTTGAAATTCAGCAAATGTTTTAAGCATTTATGAACAGTTGTCACTGAGACTGTGTCAAATACGTGCTTTCATACGAACTGCCCTGTAACCCATAAAACTTGCTGAATTGAACACTTGATCGCAGAATCTTAATTTTGCACTCAGACTTTTGTCATTCAGTTGTCTTCGTACCTCCATGGTAATCATAGCGCAATTAAAGCAGCAATGCTTGCCTAAAAGAAAAGTGAAAATTAAAAGGAGGAAACAGACGCTGTTTGTATCTCATCCTGTTTTTGTTTCTTACGCTTTCGCAGCAGCTACTCCGCCTAGGGCTTTTTTTTTTTTTTTTTTTCCAACTGAGTATACTTTTCTTTGCTTTAAGGCTACCGACCGAGTCCTCGCGATCGTGCTTCCAGAGGCCGCGGAGGAATTGGACCGTCTTGGACAAGTGCTAATAGTAGTAGCAGTGGTGGCTCAAGAGGAAAGTTTGTTAGTGGAGGCAGTGGAAGAGGTCGTCATGTACGTTCCTTCACACGATAAAATAAGACCTAATGGTGGAACAGCTCAACCTTGTGGACTTCTGTGAAGATGGCAAAGAAAGCAGTGTCACTAACGGACCAATTCAGAGTTTCTGGTATCTGGAGGACACCAAGAGAATATTTTTGTCTGAAGAAAAAGCTTTTGTTTGATACAAGACTTGAAATTTCAATAAAATTCAAGACTTTTTGTGTACAATTGTAAATTTTTTGTTCCTTTCGAAAGAATGTTTCAATTTTTTTGTGGATTTCAGTAGACAATACTCAGTAAAGCACCTCTTTGAGTTAAGACTTGAAGGACTTCTTAAATATTCATTGTGCCAAAAGAAAGGTGCAAGTGTTTTGTGTGTGACTTATTACTGCAAGAAAATTAAAAAATATGTATGTAAGGCAATTTTGGTTTTTTCTCTCAGGTTTAGAGTCATTAGCCCTTTTTTTCCTTTGTTTTTTTGTTTAGCCAGTCTGGGTTATTAATGAATGAGGTGTATCTGCCAGCAGGTGAAGTAGCTGATGATAAAAGAATGACCGAAAATAATTAATCTGTTAAAGAATACAAATGTAAGTGTAATTTATGTAGGTTTTGTTGTACATCTTGGGTAATGAGATTAGAAAGTTCTAAGTCCCACACCAGCTAAAATTTGAATAAAATCTGTCACTAACTTCAGGGAGAATAAGTCAACATTCCATCACTTACTTTACAATTCCAGCTCATGCATTAGGAACACAAGAGTTATTTCATTGGAAAGCAGCATATACTTACAGTTAAAAAGCAAGATACTCATACCCTTGGAGTACCTGGAGTTAATTTGTTGCCTGCCTCTCCTCTGCCTAACATAGTTGAGGAGAGGGCAGAGACACAGGTGTATAACCTGAGCAACCATGTAGTGAGGTAGTGATGTTAAACCTTCTCTATGAAGAGTTGGAGTTTTTGTTCTTACAATTAGACTGAGATACCGTGCAAAAAGAAAAACTTTGAGGAGTAGGAATTCATAAAGAAATATCACTACTAGGTTCAATTCTGAATTTATTTTCATATTGAATTCAGTGAAGTAAGGTTTTATATGTTTGCGTTCCTTTGGGCTCCATGGGTTTCATCGAATTAAGAGATTTTTCAGTAGCCATTGCATTTTTGGACGGGGTGGGGTGTGGTAGCCTAAAGGCCCCACGCAGTCTTTGCAAATGAGCTCCACTGTCAGACGTCGCTTGATTTTCACTTATGCTTTGGTCTGTTGACATTACAGAAGTGCTATAGAGGGGTCTTACTCTACTTAAATATGGCTCAGTTCTTTGTTTTACATAATTTTTATTTACTTTGGACAGCTTGACTGCCTAGACTCATGAACTTTAACACCTTATTTAAATGTTTCTAAAGTATGGTAATATGTTAAATTGAAATTTTTTTAGCTTTATACTGCCTGACTAAATTAAGTAGGTTTTTCATTTGATACACAGAAAGCTCCTATTAGCTGTGTTTTTTGTGTGTGGAGACTTTGAGACAGTGTCCCACTGCTTGGGAGGTGATTGAATAACCTGTGAAAGTGGGAAACTTCCATGAATTGACTGGGTGCGCCTACAGGGAACAATATTGGTTCATAAAGGATTTAACCTTATTTAAAATAACATGGACAGATTTGGATTGGAAGCCAAACAATTTTCTGAATGGTAAAATAACAATGAAATGTAATTTTACTAAAAATTATAGTGACTAAAATGGGTGGAGCTTTCACAGGCATTACTGTTATTAATGCTATTTTTTTAAAGAAGCACTGCATAAATATTTTTAAAGCTGACTCACTCCTTTATACCATGTGTTTAAGGTGGTTTTATTTTTTTAGAAATTTTACTGTTTTCGAAACTAGCAGGGATATAAATCATTTGGTTTCTGTCAGGGAATTTGAAACGAAAAGTAAAGTGTCAAGCGTGGAATAAATATGTAAATATTCAGTACTGGTTCTTCAGAGATTAAAATACACAGCATGTGACATAAGTAATTTTCAAACTAGGAGGAAATAAAGGGTTGGTTACATTGGTGTATGAAAGCTCTGTAAATTTAGTTAAACTTGAAAAAAGAAGTGTGTGTATATCATGTTGTTTTGTTTTGTTTTGTTTTGTTTTTATTAATGATTTTAGTTCTGTGACCCTTCAGTGCAAAGTGGTTCCTTTCATGGATAAATTCAGCATGAAATAATGCTGTTTAAAACTCAGGTGTTACTTGGTTTGCTCTTTAAAACAGGATTGCTACCAGGAGTAAATAACACTTTAAAGTGTTTAACTTTGCTTTTGATACTCTGGCTAAAAATGAAATTTTCAAGTTGTGTTTCTTGACTGGAGCACCAGGAAGTGGCTAACTTTAGGGACTCCTCTGCTTGCTCAATGAGCAGAACAGTGGGAGGAGGGTGAGTGAGGCAGAAGAGCTCTCCCAACGCAGCACAGACAGACAAAGGTTAGTTTGTGTATGGTGTGACTGTGACACAAGTTGTGTGCATTTGTTTTTGCTTCCGTAATCTTTAGCTGCTGTGCAGTCTGTATTGTGGCTGAGGGCCAGGTGCAGATGGAGAGGTGTAGGAGATAAACAGGTTATCAGCCCAGATCCCGGGCTGGTCTCTGGTTGTGCCATGCTGGCTTTCAGCCTTTTTTTCCTGCCGAGTAACTCCTCCATCAGGTAACAGAATGTGTCTAGACAATGAAGGCAGAGGACTGCATGCAGCAAATTTCTGCTTGAGTCCCCCATGTACAGATTGCACGTTTAAGCAAATACAACAGCTCTGTTGTTTTGCTCTTCTTACATGTTCCCACCTGGTTTTTTGTAGTGGCCATTAAAAAACTTGCATTAGGGGTGAGATCCCTGCAGTTGATGGACAGAGAATTAATTTTTCCCTTCTTGCCCCTTCATTGTCCTGTTGTCTGTGCAGGACTGGAGTGCTGTACTCCAGGAATTCTCAGTTTTTGCCAGTGTTTTGCCTTCCAAGCAGCTGCTCATCCCATTCAGAAACTCCCAAGTGTGAGGCGGGAGAGAAATCCTGGAGAAGGGGTGGTTTGACTCAACACCTACTTTGTTTATTGCTCCCTGTGTGAGGGAAAATGCAGCCTTACCTCCAGGGCACCGAGCCTGTAATTACAGTGCATTCATGACTCCTGTGCTCTGCAGGCCAGTGTACCTAAATGTTGCTATTCCATCTGCTAAAGAGGGTACTCAAACTTCTGTACAGAATGAAGTGAACCAAAGTGTGTTAATTATGGTGTAGACCCTTTATTAGTTCAACTTTTATACAAAGTGTACTTCAAAGTGATACAAAGTGTTACCGTTTCTTATACACACTAGAGATTAAGACCTGTTAAGTGCTGGTTTATCCTTGCGCATATAAAGGTAGAAAACGTAAATAGACTGGCAGCGACCCATAATGCTGGAAGACAGTTCACTGTTTACTCAGTTAATAGAAAGTTGCATAGAATTGTAGGTCTTTATAAAGGCATCTTCTACGTGGTAAAATCTCCCTGACCTACCGTACTCCATCTGACAACAGTACGGGAGAAAGGCAAGGCTAGTACTGCTCCTTGTCAATACTGCCCAGCACTTCTAAGGAAAGTGGCTGTAGAGAAGCACCATGCCAGAAAAATCCAAGAGGACAGCACATGGAAAATTTCATTTGCAAGGCTACCAATTTCTATAAATTGTAGGAACTGTTTGCAACCGGGGTCTATTAATACATTACTTCATACAAACACCTAAGAACATTTCAGATAAAACCACTTTTGACCAGTCAAAATACATCATTATAGCAGGTATTTTGCTTGACTGTGCAATTCCCTTCCCTTGTATGTTAACAGGAAACTCTTGTATATGCAAGTTCCATGTACTTCACTTAACCACTTGCTCTCTCTGAGTTTTGTTTGTGAATCTCCCAGGCTTGGTACTATGACATTGTGTACCCACCCAAATGTGGATAAAGACTTAATCTCCTTTTAATTCTAATGCCATGTTAACTCTCTGCCACACACTGGCAGCTCACACTGGTAAGCTGGCTGGTGGCACAGGCTTGTGCAGCTGCTTTTGGGCTGAGGGAACAGTCACACCACACTGACTTGTTCTCCCTCTTTGCTCTCCCTTTTCCAGCTGCAAAGAGCTAGAAGCAGCAACTCAAAATACAACAATTTGCACAGTTACTTGTCCACTTGAGTAGCAGTTCCACTTGTGAGGAAATGGAACTGATTAAAGTGTGATTTAGTATGAGAATAGTAATACCAGTAATTCCGTGCTGGAACCCTCCTGTAATGCACTTTTAGCAGTGTCTCTCATATAATCCTAAAATATGATCATGACTAAGGAAGTAACATTTCCAAGTGAATGTCATTAACTTATGTCAAGTCTAGTACAATATTTGGAGTCTTAGTTTTTGTGGAAAGGATTAACAGACTATTTGAAAGAAAGAAAAAAAATTCCTTGCTTCTGCCAACTGCTATTAAAAGCTGCATAATACATGAGACTGGAAAAGGAAGAAGTAGATGAAATATTAACATATGGGCTATTTAATGTCAGTTTAGTCAACTGTAAGACAGGCCAAATGATGATGATACTTCAGCAATGCCACCCTGTGAGGGGTTCATTAGCAGAGGAAAATCTGAAGTGCAGAATCCTTAACAACCCAGAGGAATGGCATAAAGCTTAAAGTCACCAGAGGGACCTGATGCCATTAGCTACTGCGTGCCTATTTAAAACATCTCTGAAAGTGCTTCTTATGCCGCCAAAGGAAACCCAAACTGACAGCCCATTCCAGCAGCCGGTGGGACAGAAGTATTGCCACGTTTCCACACTGGAAGTTCAGACTGTCAGAGCTTGATTGCACAGCAGAAAGTCCTTCCTTACTGCCTAGGACGTGTTTTCTCACGCAGTTTCACGTCCATCACTTAGGGAAAAGACAGCAGACCAAATGCTAAGTAAACATTAAATAAACCCTATTTCCCATCCTAGGAGGAACTTAGTCATAAATAAGTGGGTGAAGTTTCTAAAGCAAACAAATGCAGAGATCCCATTAAGGGGAAAGCACAGAGTTAATAAATTGCTTTCTTCTGTGGTCAGAACAGAAAAGATTGGGTTACTGCCCTCTGACTCAGGAAAGATGATCCAGCTCATCGAGTTCTAAAGGATTTTGAAGTAATTTTCTTCTTTACATTAGGCAAAGTAGATAAAGTCACATCACAACCACACAGTTACAGTACACAGAAAAGCACTAACTGAATCTAATAGCATGAAATCTGGTGTTGCCAAAAAGCTTGAGAATTAGCGTGAATGCTGCAATAATGTCACACAGAGCACAGACACTCACAGCTTGCTTGTTTAGAGCACGAAAGTAACAGCATTCTTACTTTCTACCTATTGCTTTAATACACACACTGATGTAAGTGAACTGACCACTGAACATTTAGTGTGAATGAAGGTCTTACCAAATTATAGCTACTGGTTTACTGTTTTAGATTATTAAATATGGCTGCCTAAGAGATGTGCTATGTCATGAATTGGTCAGGCTGCTATAGTGTCCCAAATACTCTCAATTACTTTGAATGTGTGGTTTTTTTCCCCAAAAAAAACCCCGCTTTTCCAGAAGAGCTATTTATGTCAGTTTTTAAATACACAAGACTGGTTTTTAAATACATAAGACCTGAATATGTGCACATCTGGCTCAGTGGTACTAAAGAAACAGCAAGTTAGAAGGATTTATTAATACCCAAAATTCAGACAGCTCTGACCACAAGTCTTCATAATGTAGACTATGTGCTAAAGAAGATTGCTGCCTCTCTCTTTGGTTATGCTGTTAGCTATAAAAGCATTGTTCTGAGTGACAGCAAGGCATGCACAGTAATGTAGTTGCTT
The DNA here is from genome assembly GCA_013397755.1 of Cnemophilus loriae. Classification (NCBI taxonomy): domain Eukaryota; kingdom Metazoa; phylum Chordata; class Aves; order Passeriformes; family Corvidae; genus Cnemophilus; species Cnemophilus loriae. Next base: position 462,378 of record VZTF01004244.1, read on the forward strand.
TCTAAACTATAAAATTAACATATTTGGGTTGTTGAACCCGCACACTTTTTCCTGAGCCTTCAAAACTGATTTAACACGTTTAACAGAAGGCCAGATATCTCTATAGTTAGTCCACTGATGACCTGAGAATATGGCTTAGTTATACCACTGAAAACTACATGAACAGGCTGTGTAAGAAGTTTGGAGAAAGACTTTGAACAGATTTCTCATGCAACGCTTACAGATAAATGCCTTCTTGATTTGTGGGTCTGTTAAAAAATCCTATTGCAAACTTTGAACCACAGAATCATCAAGGATGGAAGTGACCAAGTTCAACTGTCAACCCAGAACTACCCCTGTAACCCCTAAATCACTAAACCGTTGCTCAGCCCCACATCCTGACAACTCCTGAACGCCTTCAGGGATGGTGACTCCACCAGCTCCCTGGGCACCTTATTCCAACACCTGACCACCCTAACAGTGAAATTTTTTTTCTAACATCTAATCTGAATCTCCCCTGTCTGAGCTTAAGGCCATTTCCTCTTGTCCTCTCACTGCAGGCACAGTAGTAGAGACCAGTCCCCACCTGGCTACACCCTCCTTTCAGGGAGCTGTAGAGAGTGGAGAGGTCCCCCCTGAGCCTCCCCTTCTCTAGACTAAAAAAACCCAGCTCTTTCAGCTGCTCCTCACAAGACAAGCTTTCTAGACCTTTCATGAACTTTGTTGCCCTTTGCTGGACATGCTTCAGCATTTCACTGTCCTTTGTAAAATGAGGGGCCAAAACTGGCCACAGCACTCGACGTGTGGCCTCACCAGTGCCAAATACAGAGGGACAATCACTGCCACACTATTTCTGATACAGGCCAGGATGCCACTGGCCTTCTTGGCCACCTGGGCACATGTTGGCTCATATTAAGCCGGCTGTCAACCAGCACCCCCAAGTCCCCTTCTGCTGAACAGCTCTCGAGCCACTCTGCCCCCAGCCTGTAGCACTGAATGGGTTGCTGCAACCCAAGTGCAGGACCCAGCACTCCACAGAATCACCAGGTTGGAAGAGACCTTTAAGATCATCAAGGCCAACCCATGCCCTAACACCTCAACTAAACCATGGCACTGAGTGCCACATCCAATCTCTTTTTAAACACATCCAGGGATGGTGAGTCCACCACCTCCCTGGGCAGACAACTCCAGTACCTTATCACTCCTTCAGTAAAAGACTTTTTCCTAACATCCATCCTAAACTTCCCTTGGTGCAGCTTAAGACTATGTCCTGGCCACTGACCATCACATCAGCCACCAGTCTTTCTTTGCCCACAAACAACAGGGCCCCTCCTCTGTTAGGCCCATTTACCAGTTATGTTAGTTAGAAAGCTGTCTTCCACACATTTCAGGAACCTCCTAGGCTGCTTCCTCTCTGCTGTATTTCCAGCAGACGTCTGTCAAGTTGAAGTCACCCATGAGTACAAAGGCTGGTGACTGTGATGCTTCTGCCAGCTGCTTGTAGAACACCTCATCAGCCTGTTCCTGGCTGGGTGGTCTCTAATGGACTCCCACCATGACATCTGCCCTGCTGACCCTCCCCCTGATCTTTACCCAGAGGCACACAACCTTGTCATCTTCATCATCAACTTCAATATAATCAAAACACTCCCCGTTGTACAGTGCTATCCAACCACCTCTCCTGCTTTGCCTGTCTCTTCTAAAGAGCTTATATCCAGCCATTGCAGCACTCCAGTCATGAGAGTCATCCCGCCATGTTTCTGTGATGGCAACAACATCAAAACCCTCCTGCTGAACAATGGCTTCCAGCTCCTCCTGCTTGCTGCCCACACTGCACATTGATGTAGACGCATGTTAGCCAGGCCAATGGTTTTACCCCCATCACAGACCTGCCACCTGAGGTTCATCTCTAGTGATCCTCCACTTTCTGAGGTGCATTTGACTGGTACATTTGCCTCAGGGGACGCAGAGAATGGTTTTACCAGGCAATCTCTACCTCAGATGCTCTAATATCCCTTAGCCCTTCCACCTCCTCTTTGAGCTGTACCGCTAAGCAGAGCAGATCACTGACCTGCTCGCACTCACGCAGGTGTTCTGTTACCCTCTGATGCCAGTGCCAGGCTCTGGCACTCCCTGCAGCCTGCTTGAGCACTAACACAGATGTCTGAAGCCCAAGTGACTGTGCAAATATTCATCTCTTGTGCATATCAAGTAGTCTGAAACCTGTCACAAGAAAATTAAGGATACTCTAGGTATTTATATAGGCTTTAAAGACATTGAGTACCAAATGGACTGGTCTTACACTTAGAAGATCCTGTAGAAATACCTGATACTTTCACGTATAAAAGCTTCAAATTTTTAAATAAGAACCAGATCCATTCCCACAAACTCAAAGTTACTCACACATCTGTTTAAAGTGTTTTAAAATATTCTACTACCTTGGGCTTTAATATTAGTCTCTTAAGTGTGTATCAGCCTGGGAAATAAGAAGAAGCTCTAAAGCAACAATCTCACCCGAAGCTGTTACATAGCAAAAGAATTACAATTTAAAGTGCTTGCTTTCCACCTTTGAAATAAGACCTTCTACAGACTACAAACAAACAAAATCTTATTAATTTCTATTACTGACTTACTAATTCTACTATTCACTTTCTCCCAAATTAGGTACATCCCAAATGGTCACATTTGCTTTTTTGTCTGAAACATAGATACTTATATGTTTTTTTCTTCCTGGTCCATAATAGTCCATATCTTTGACTTTAAAAGGCTGTATCTTTCAGGCTTGAAAGATTCCTGTAAGTGATGCAGTAAAGAGAGAATAAATCAAGTCTCCTTCCCCTTTTCATAAAAACATTAGCTAAAAATATGTCTTCCAATTACTGGTTTTAATGACCAGTATTCCGTCAGAAAAAAAATCTTCTGTTTGTTTTTATGGCCTCAAAGGAAATACAGTGGTAATTTAGACTTTAAAAGAAAACAAGTAAATCAGAAATTATATAAAGTTTACCAATTATTCAAAGAAAGTAGTTTGCCAGAAACCAGTATTTGCAGAAAATGCTTTTCGAGCTTAGTACTATTTAGATAACTGTAACTTCCCTAGGTTTTCTTTTTACACTCTCTAGTCGTGTCAAAGGACGGAAATTTGACTTCCTGCTTCCCTCTGTAGTAGTTAATCTACAGTCCTTCTGCAGCCCCTTCAGCAGCTCCATTAACTCCCGTTTTTCCAGCTCTGCCTGCTCCAGCTCTTGACGATGCTGTCTCTCCGCAGCCATCAGAGACCGTACATCTGACATCATTCGTGACATCTGACTCTGAAATGCAAATACAAATTTACTGCAAAGAAACAAACCCTCTTCTAATGGTGGTGCAATGAAGTCGAACTGGCCATGCATGTAGGGCGATGGAGTCTCAAGAATAAAGAACACTGAAATAATTTTCAGATAGCGCAACAAATGTAAACAATTTGAGACACAATCCACCATTCACCTTCTGGGATGGTCTTGTTCTAAAGATTCCAATATGTCTTTCAAAAAGTTTCTTACAAAGTATGGTAAGAAACAGCCAATTTGCCCACTTGCTGCTTTTATTTTTTATTTCAAGAATCCAAACAAAATATGGTTTTGGTTATGTCCAGATGCATTTTTCAAGGTTTTAACATCAAATCCGGTAAAAATAAAATGTAAACTACAAAGTTTTAAAAAGCTTTATAAAGCTTTAAAAAACTATTTTAAAAAACTTTTAAAAAACTTTAAAAATCATTTTTCTGTGATATAATAAAACCAGGATGAATAAAAGGATAAGACAGCCTTGCTTGTTACTTGATGAAGTGTACTGTGCACCTTTCCAACCTTCTGACCACAGTGCAAATACCACTGTTGGCAGTAGGGCTCTGTGTCAGCTCTGGACTAAGTCACTTTGGATAGCAATTAAAAACGGAGCTGGATGTTTAATTACATCCAGTTTGTGATGTATACTCTACATTTAGACACTGAAATCAGTTTCAGACTGATCTGCTGACAATGTTACGCACGCACAGAACACCGATGGAGTACCCAGGTGCGCTCCAGTGAACCCGAAGCAGATAAACCACAGCAACATAGCATCCAGCCTGCTTCTCCACAGAGCTGACTAACCTGGCAAAGCTTTGCTGGTTTTGCTTCCCATACTTAATGCCATTTTCCTCTGTATAAGACTTTATTTACAAAATAAGAAACTGCTACTGGGAAAAGCAAAAAGCTAGACTGTTAAGAGAGAAAAAAAAAAGGATTGTATTTACCTTTAGTTCTTCAATTTCATTTTGCAGAATACTCTCTTTTTGGACCATATGCCTTCTCTGTGAATCTAACCTTGACTCCATCTCATGTTTTGCCTCCTCCACTCTGCAGATCATTTCTGACCTAAAAAGTTTATTTCCCCTTGTTAAGTCTTGTAAGCAGAGAAAAGAATGGTTTTCAAATTCCAGAAAGCCTTCTTGCAGCCAAACAGACTGATCTGATTCCCATCAAGCTCTACAGGATACCCCTGTAGAGGCATGATTTATTAATTAAAAAAAAAAAACTGGCATAAAGAAGTGCATTGTGCCCAGGGGCACTAAAGTGCCCACCAAGAGCCTATGGAGGGACAATTGTATCACACGCCTCAAGTAATTTCATGAGCTCAAGAATGTGTACTTATGACTTCAAGTGATTTTCTGCCTTTTGCCCACAGTATGTGCTTGCTAAGTGTTATGAAATAGAGGCAGCCAAGATAAAAAGTCTGAATCCTGTACTACTGCTAAACATGTAAGGAAGTGAGATAGCCTGAGTGTGTGGACACGGTAGGCACTTACAGACACGGTTTAGTGGTGGGCCTGGCAGTGCCGGATTAACTGCTGGACTCAATGATCTTAGAGCTCTTTTCCAACCTAAATGACTCCATGGTTCTGCGTAATCTTGTTCACTTTTATGGTGGACACTAAATGACAGTATGCAGTAAACTGTTACAGCTCCACAGCCAAAACCAGATAGCACTATATTAACCTTTTGAGTTCAGAAACCAGGTAGCAGAATCCTTTGTGCCTCAATGCATTTAAACCGTATTTGAGCCTGAATTCACAGCAGTGTTCAAAAGCACAACACTTAGGAGCTGAAAGATACAAATGGGAAGGAGCATGAGGGAAAAAAAAAAAAAAAGAGTCCAACTGGAATATAATGAAAAGGGAAAGTTACAGAAACATACGTAAGAGGAAAACAAGGATGCTGGTAAGAAGAGTCATATTCACTGACTGTTATTAATCTACCAGGACTTAAAAAAAAATCAAAATTAGATCTTCCGTGGTTGAATCTACCTGTACCTGCCAAAATAATTACAGATTTTTATCTTCTCGATCTGTAAAAACACACACTAAATACAATTATTAAATAATGTGACTTCGTGTCTATAACAGGCCGATGGAAAAATTAAATTGCCAACTTCAGTTTTCTTAGGTTTTTTGTCATTTTACATAGTAAGCTCACAGTTCTGTTCAACTGCAAGCAAGAGTATTTTAAGATTTACAGTAACTTGGGCAAAAAAAACCCCAACAACAAAAGAATCCAAACAGCAAGAATTTAAAGTCTATGCTGACACATAATAAAATTCTGGCCTATTAGCATCAAGTAATTAATGGACCATTTAACACATACCAGAACCCAGTGCTAGTATTTCAAAGTGCTTCATGCAGCAATTTTAAGCCCAGCCCAACACAGACACGAGAGAAACAGAAGATTTGTACCGAAGCAGTTCCAGCTCGGTCCTCAGCTCTGCCACACAATTGTGCTGCGTGTCCTCTGCGCTGAGAATGGTGTAGCCACAGCCATTGGGGCACTCCCGGCTCCGGTACTCGCACACCGCCAGGTGCCCGTCCAAGTTACGCCGCTCGATCTGCACGGTACAACCTGAGCAAGCAAGAGCAAGGCTAGACAGTCAACTACAACAAAAGCATTTTGAGTCATTCCAAACAAAAACACGCAAGAAAGGCAGCTGAGAAAAGTGATTTCTTTAGAATATGAAATATGACAGTTACACATTTGTAGCTACTAATACAACGCTGTTAAAAGGTCTTATTAAGATACTTATCCATTAACTGAAAATACTGAAAGGTTGGAAGGAGGAATTTTCTGTAAAGTCTTCTACTGCTGGTCTGGCATTAAATCGACTTCAGTAACGACAATCCTGATGCCAAACTAAGACAGTAGCAGCTCGCCTATGCTTCCATCATGGATTGCAATGACTGGAATTGATAAAGAATGCATATGTATAAAAAAATATTAGGCTATCAAACTTAGGGAAAAGTCCAAAGATGTAGTAAAGTGAGATGTGGGTGAGACAGAAAGTAAACTTGTTTTCCAGACAATTTGTTGGTCTAGTCCATAATGTACTAGACCATATAAATAAGTTAGAACATTTTTTTATGAACATTTAGTATCTCATAAAAAGATAGAAACATTTCCACAGAAATTCTAAGATACAAACTTTGCAGTTCTGCAGTGATTAAAAGTAAAATGTTAAGAATAAAAAATAAACACTATATAAATTATTGCTACATTTAACACTCTAAACTTGAAGTTTGTAGTCCCAAGTTATGAAGTCAGACTTAGGAAGTTTGTAGTTTAATTTTTTGAGGCTCACTTTGTTGAAAAACACACTTGCATTTAATTTGAAGAGAATATCAACTCGAGGAAATTGAAACAATGGAGTATAGAAAACTTCCCAACAAACCATGCCAGAAAATGACAAAAGAGTTCTCTAGAAGAGCTTTACTAATAAATATAATGATTTGTAATTGAGGTACTCCAAATACACTCCGTGTATTCTTGGGAAAGAGTTCAAGAGATGTAAGGGCCTTCACACCCCAAACACCAGACACGCAGTGTCGTAAATCTGTAAACCACTACTGTTTGTGTAGGAAGTAGGACAGGTGAATCAAGCATCTGCAGAGGTCACTTACTTCTGAGGGAAATTATAACTTCCAGCAGAGCAATTCTAGCACCTTAATCATCTCATAATTAATTACAATGGCAGACTCAACTATGCCCTTAGCATCATTAATTAGAAATTAACTTTATCTAGGAACATACAACATTTCAAATGAAATCAACTGGGAAATTTTAACAGTATGTTACATTTTAGAGGCATGTTTCTTTCCTGGGAGGTGTAGCCATGTTTTAAATAAAAACCTCAACATGAACAATTCTAACCAGAATTTAGCTTAGAATAATTCTTATTTCCAAGATACTTCTTGTTAAAACCATGACACAGAGTTGGCAGCTGCAGGTGCACCAGGCAACCAGGTGTTTTATAAATAAATAATGACCCCTACATCTTCTGCAGGGGCTACTGCATTCATTCAAACACCAGAACATGAAGTCAGAACTGGAAAACAAACTCATAACTTGACAGAAAGCAAAACTAATGCACTACTACATTTTCATACATTTGAAGCTCATCATATTCACTTTGGTTAGTTTTTGCATAAGAAACAGTTGCTAATCATCATGACTGCCATAAACTGGTACTATATTTTGTTCAAAAACACTGCTGTAAAGAGCAGATCATGCCAAAGCTTTGAACTTCTGTTAGAAAATAGTGGCCAATATTGCAGTTCTGTTGACAGGAAGCTGACAAACGTGTTTTTTAAAATAAAGGATCCAATTTCTTTGAATGTTACTCACCAGCATTGGAGCAAGGTATCTGACTGTACTCACACTCCCTTTCATGCCTGTCTATGGACTCCAGAGAACAAACCATTTCACAGCCATACTCTCTGTTTCTGCAATGTAGCTGAAGACGGTTTAAATCATTTTTCATATATCTACATGCAAAGAAAAGAATTCGTTCTTAAATCTGGGAACATTATTGAAAAATTTGTATTTTCAGCTTTTGGGAAAAGAAAGCAAGATTCTAACTTCCATTAGGAAAAATTGTGAGTAACTAGCTTAATTTATTTCTTTTTTTAAGAATTCAAGTGACTATATCAGAAAAAAACAGCTTGAACAAAACAATGTTAATGGAAAATTCAGTCTCCAAATTTAAATGCGCAAATGAAATCTTTATTTTTTAATAATTTTTAATTGTGACCTTTCATTGGCTCAGCAGATATTATCAATAGCAAACACTAGGGCTACTCATTTGCCATGTAAGTTCTGTGTTTCTAAACATGCCAGACTAAAGGACTACAGTGAGTACAAGCAAAACAATCTAAAAATTAAACTCTAGCGCTCTGTCCACACTATAGTTAACTTCCAGATAGTAAAATCTCATTAATGAAAAATTACGTTGTGAGTACTAATGAAGTTAAATTTACTGTAGCTGAAGGCTTTAAATATGTAACAGTTAATCTGAGCAAGATTAGATAATGCAGGTGTTAAACAGCAAGCAGCATCTACACAAAACTGTTTTGTGCTGACACTAGCAGGAATTAACAGTTTAAAATAGAATAGTTTGTTTGGAAAGGACCAACAACAATCATCTGGTCTAACTGCCTGACCAGTTATAGCAGGCACTTGTGAAAACAGCCTGCTTTACATGACAAAATGGTTCACAACAGACATTCCTATGTCTAAAGATCATCTTTAAAAAGAATTTGAAGGTCAGAAATTTGGTTCATATCTCCAGGAATTGTTAATTACAAACTCCATTACAGCATCTAGCTAAGACTGAAAAGAAAAGAGATACAGTGTGTAGTGACTGTCATCAAGAGTTGCTTTGCTTGCTTTGTCTAAAATAAAGTACAGAAAAGTTTTGATGCCATGAAGGACATTCAGAATAATATACAGACAGGTATGTAGAATCAGCATTCAATATATAAAAAGGCGGAGAACAAACTAAGTGTTCTTTCAGTTTTGAAATCCTAATACCCTAAAAGTTAGTTATAATAAATAGAAAATGCTAATGCTTTCATGCAAGTAGTTGGTGTCTGCCATAGGCATACTGGATAAAGACAGTCTGAGTGACAGTATCGACAGGAGACGAAGCTGTGCCAGCAAAACTGAGAAGTCCTAAATTCATGTAATTTCAACACGCAGCAAGATTATTGATACCTGTAGAGAGGTCGTAGCAAAGACACATCAATCACTTGTCTGTCTTCAGGGCAGTTACTGTGATGAACAAGCCAGCCATGGATACAGGCAGTGCAGAAAGCGTGCTCGCAAGGAGCCTGCAGTGGATCTTCCAACACATCTCGGCAGATGGAGCACAACAGCCCTTCATTAACATAGCCCACGAAGCGCTCAATATCATAACCCATGCTCTCCACACCTTCACCCTATTCAAAAGCCCCAAACACACAGAAATAAAGCAGTCTTTGTGCTGAATCTGTATGGGTAGATCCACAAAGAGGCCTGAAAGCAATTCTAAAAACATGGAGACCTTAATGTGAATAAAGAAGTGAATGTGTGAATGCAAACAAACACTTATATACTTTGGAGACTTTCAGATTTAAGTGGGAATTTGGTAATTGTACTGCTGGATGCCAGAATCACAATTTCCTATCAAGATATTCTGAACTCTGAAAGCAAAGACTTTAGTATAGTTGAGCTGCGCTTGCTCCGAACTCTGCTATTGAACATAATTGTAGCAGCCACTGTAAAACATACAGTTTCTATTTACATGAATTCTACCTGAAGCAGAAACACCACAGAAGTTCAAATGCAAATTTTGCTTTCCATTTTAATACCTTTCATGTCATGCCTAATAAACTTACAAAACTGTGTTCTTACTGACAATAGCTGTGGCACTTTTAGCTAGCAGATCCTGGATTTATGAACCGCACATCACTTAAGATGCTGCTTTCATACTGAAAAATAGATTCTCTTCTCACCGTAGACCTCTGTTTCAGAGTGAACAGCATGAAATCTCCACATGCCTAAAGATATACTTAATATTCAGGAAATAAAAGAAGCCAAAACTGCAGCTAACCCTGAAATCATGAAGAGCTACTGTCTTCTCCTACATGATCTGTTTTATAAAACTGAGAAGCTTTTAAATGGATTTGAAAGCTTTGTGGAGAAGAACTAACGGGCAATCTGCCTTCATCCAAATCCTATCATGAAAAGCCTCGTGGAATTTGGTAATACTCCACAGAACTCACTTAAAAGAGTAAGTTTTAGGCTCCACATTGCTCCTTAACATACAAAGTTACTTTTGTAAACCCATTGAGACTTGTGAATGAGGTTTTCATTAGTTGTGAGGTTTTCTAAATAAAATAGAAAAGGAAGATATCTTACCTTTGTAGATTTTAATATATATATATATATGTATATGTAGTTTGCCCAAATACTTCAGAAACAGTTTTCTGATCAGTAAGGCATGTAATGCTTCCTTCAGTTTCTCTTCACTGCTTTATTATGCCTACGAGAAAAATTAGAAAGAGCAAGGCTCAGTAGTGTTTCCTAAGTTACTGAGTCCTATGTCTAACAAGCCAGCTACTGAATAGATGCTGTCCTAACAGCCCATGAAAACCAAGCTTTCCAAAGCAAGCCACTGAAAACCTACAATTCAACACAGGAGAACTGACTAGATTAGGGTGAAAATAAACATCAGTCTCTGTTTCAATTATTACTGATGCAGGTATTTATCACAAAACTGAACACTCTGCTGATGATCAATTTTGAAGCTAGTTTTCTTTGTAAGACTGAAGACAATAGAATCCAGTATTATTGAAAAGCAGAAACTGAAATCTGGTACAATTATATTTCTCAGAAAGATGGAAGTTCCTTATCTAACCTGTTCTTATCTGGTCATGACAGGCAGTTCATTTTTAAAACAAAACTATTACAATCAAGTTTGTTGTATTGGCAAATATCATTGCTGTGATATGTAGCATAACTAGGGTTAAAACATAAAAGATGCCATTACTTAAGTTGATATCTAGCAATTGCAAGGATCTCTAAGAACTAAGGTCAAGTTTTACTATGAAGGGAAAAAAGAACTTTGCAATTCCTCTTCAGGAATACAATATAAATATGGATTTTAGAAGATCTTATATATCTGAGTATCAAAGAGTACTTTCACAGATTATGAAACGAGCTTGTGTTAAAAGGATAATGGCTAAGATTAAAGTTAATAGAAGCTGTAATAAAAGCATACATAACACAAGCAAGCATGCACGTAACCCAAATACAAAACACATAATCTGCTGCAAGGTTTCCATATCGAGTTTTGTTTCTACTGGCATGTTTATGACACAGCCAACACCATGGCTTGCAGAGATGCTTGAGCTAGCTTCAGATTAGCTGGGACACCTACCAGCCATGTGGCTTACTGACACCTTTGCTAGAGAAGCAAGGAGCGCAATCCACAGAGATTCCTGACCACATCCCTGGCAGATTTTACGGACTGCATTTAGCTCTGTGCTTCTGTGACTACATTGTCACCAACAACACAGGGAAGCTAAATGTCCAGGTATCTGGGATATGCTGTTCCTCCAGCCACAACATGGACATACTATGTCCTAAAAGAATCTGCTTAAGAAAATACTGTTTAATGGAGATGTCAAACAATTATTTTTACACTGTTGTCTTATGTATGTTTTTACAGGTCTACTGCAAAGACAGGAAACTCAGGACTTTGCTAGTTCAGCAAGAACAAAATTACCTTTGCACAAAGCTGATTGTAAGGACAGCAAGGACTACAAGGGAAAGTTTAAAAAGCAGAGAACAATGCTAAGTATCAGTAGGGAGAATGTGAAGTGTTAGTTCTCAATATTGATGAAAACATTGAAACATATGGTATATTTATGCTGGAGGACTTTAAGAGCATATACAGATTTGATAATATGAACTGTAAGCCTAACACTGATTTTGTTTGGTGGATCCCAGAGGATTCTGCTTTTAGAAAACTTTCAAGGACAGATAAGAGAGCATAACTGTAAGTATTTTTACTGTTCTAGAGTTTCTGTTCTAATGGAATTGTGGATGCTGTGAGCTACATTTTGCACAAACACTGCTAGTCCCTGAGGAACGAGTCTTCAAGACACTCTTCAGCATATTTTAGCAAGTTTGAAGACTAACAGAATGCAGAAAAGAGTATTTTTATCAAATGGGGAACAAAAAACTTTATTTGTGCTTAACAGAGAAATGAAGTGCAACAACAACAAAAACAAAATACATATATTATATACATTTGCCTCTGTATGTAAACATATATATACGGATGTATAAAGCCCCAGCCAAGCTGAAGTTCAAATGAAGAGTGGATGGGAACTTTGAGGCAAAAAATACAGTCAAGGGGGATTCTTCAGCACATTTTCAGGACTCATGTTGGAGCAGCACAGCACAGTGCTGGAACCCTTGTGGCCATGGGTCTGAGACCTATGACAACAGCTGTTACTGAAGTCTCAGACTTTTTCCAGAAGAAGTTTCCTGACCTGAAGAACCAGAGATGTTTTATCTTCTTGTCAACTTCAAGAGATGCACCTTAGTCAAGAGATAAGCAGAGGGAGAACATCTGATGAATGCCATGAATTCTAGCAGTACAGATCTCTTTACTCAGTATCTTCACCACAAAATGAGGTAATTTTCAGCTTCTGCTTATCCCCAGAAACTTCTCTCTTCTCCATTTGGCCTCAAAACTTATTTTCCCAATTCTACTACAATTCACCAACTGTCACACCCCTTTTCTGACTGCACCTAGAAACTACATTATTTTGTTGAGAGATATAAGTTGCTTAGCTTAAGCAAGTACCTTCTAAGTAGAACAGGTCACTTAGAATTATAATACTGTGTGATTTAGAATGCTGTTGCTTATATCTACTTGCTCAGCATATGTAGCTTGGGTTGTTGAAAGCCTTAGGCTGAAAGCTGTGGACTTTTGCCTAGACATGCTTTTGGCTGGAACTGAGTTAATTTCCTTAGCAATTTTCTCAGTATCTGGTACAGAGCTGTGTTTTGCCTTTAGAATGAGAGGAACGTTGCCAACACACCAAAGTTTCAGTTGTTGCTAAGTAATGTTTATCCTAAGCCTAGGACTTTATTTTAGTTTCCCATGCTCTGCCGGAGAGCAGGTGCACAAGAAGCAGCACAAACCAGAAGATAAGGAGCTCACGGTCATCAGCAGAAGCCGCAGCTCAAGATAAGAACAGTTAATGGCTTGCCTGCATGGAGATGGAGAGAGAATCCAATAAGCTGTTAGAAGACCCCAGACCAAAAACCACCACTGGACTAAAAGTGCCGTGTGAAGAGCACGCAGGGGAGGGTGCATAAATTGTAAGGGTATCATTGTGCAGGGATTTCTTTGTTTGGGAGAGAAAGCACACAAACTATGACATGCTATTTGCTTTTTATTGTTTCACATGTTTTATTTTTCCCTGCAGTTCTGGACAAGCAAAAATCTCCTCCAGACTTGGCAGGTATCAAGCAATTTTCCAACAGTTGTCACCCCACGTTGTTTGCCAGGCAGATGCACACCCAAAACTAGCCTTGAGTTGTGGACTTCACTGCCCTCAGAGATCTGGTGTGGATATGGTAACAGAGAGAATGCAGGTGGGATGTAGTTCCCAACACCAACCTCATCATCACATAGCTTGCTAAATGTCTGGCACTAATCAAAGCTATTCCACCGTGAAAGTCAGGATACTGAAATGGAATTAGTGATCTTCATTTTTTCATCTACAGTAGCTTCTGATTTTAAAAAAATGCTTCTTTTCCATGTGACAAAACAAAGCATAACTGTTTGAAAGGCTGGAGTGAACCATGACAGAACTACAGATGTGCATGGCTAAGACAGCATTTTCAGAAACACTGGAGGAACAGAGTCTACACAGGGCCCAGGGATGATGTGACATTGAGACATGACACTCCATCAGCCTTTATTTTCACAAAGACACACTGTGCTTTGAATCCTGCTATACAGAAGCAATATTTTAGTGTGTTTTATGCCACTCTGACAGTGTAAGCCACTTCAAGCTAGCATTAATGCCCAAAGCGGCAGACTCACCCCTTCAACTGCGACTGTACAAGTGGTTTCTCAGGCACTTGATGCATCACTCTGGGTAACTGACCTGTTTTAAGACTGAATTGGAGCAAAAAAAAAAATTAATTTTGGCAGTTTTCTTACACTAGCCAAAGCCTATCTATCCACAAATTAATGTGCGGCCAACCTCCCTCTACCTCCCCCTTTGCATCAGTGAGAACATTTAATGTGCCCCTTTCCTGAACCGGCTCATGCGACTCACCATACAGACAACTACTCCCTGATTTGATTTGTTAGGCTAGAATTTCTTGCAGATGGCTCAGCAAAAGCTCTAGGGACTGTGTAAGCAGGGCATGACCAGGGATAAGAAACTGCAGCCAGGGCAGAAAGGGCAGAAAGACAGACAGCAGCAGTCTGTGGTCAAGGATGCCACAGAGCTCCTCCCTCAGCTCAGCTCCCCAGACCGGTACACTGGGGAGTCCGATGAACATTCGTGTAAGAGAAAAGGAACAGAGGAGGGTAAGAATAAATGGACAGCAATACCACTTTACACTGATGCAAACAACTGATTTTTTTCAAAAAAAGCTTATATAGTAAATATGAGACAATTTAAGGCCTCTGCCAATAACTACATAACTACTCTAACTATTTTGACAAAGAACATTTTTATACAACACTTGCTGTCCTGCAAAACCTACTCAGAACAGTGCCATCTGTGACCTGCCTTTCACAGACCAGAGTCCAGAGAAGGGCAATGGAGCTGGTGAAGCATCCGGAGCACAAGGCCTGTGAGGAGCGGCTGAGGGAGCTGCGGTTGTTTAGCCTGGAGAAAAAGAAGCCCAGAGGGGACCTTATCGGTCCACCCGAAAGGAGACTAGCCAGGGGAGGGTTGGTCTCTCCTCCCAGGCGACCAGCGACAGGATGAAGGACATCGCCTCAAGCTGTGCCGGGGGGTTGGGTTTCAGGTTGGACAGCAGGAAGAATTTCTCCATAGAAAGGGTGGTCAGACATCGGAATAGGCTTGATGAACCCAGAGGTCTTTTCCAACCTAATCAATTCTGTGACCACCTTCGAGGCTGTGCAGGGCCGGGCTCTGCCATTCCGAGCCAAGAGCAGGGTTAGAGGAGCTCTTGGGACGGGGATATTTATAGAGGTACAAGGGAAAGGCCTCCGGATCCGGCCTGGGAATGCGCTTCAGGGAGGGACAACGATCCTGGCCACGCAGCACAGAACCGGCCTGGAAACATCTGGAGAAGCGACCCGACACCAAGAAACAGCACCTGCGCGGCCTCAAGCAGCGACAAACACCCCTACAGCTGCACACACCCTTACCGCTCCCTTCCCCACACGCCAGCGATGCCGCCGCCAGCCCGGCACAAAGCCCTGACAAACGCTGAGCACAAACGCTGAGCACAAACGCTGAGCACAAACCCCNCCCCTTCCAGCGGGACGGCCCGCGCGCACGGCCCCGGCGCACGCGCGCTCGGCGGGGAAGGAGGGCTGCGCAGGGCGCATGCGCGGTGCGGCCGGCGGGGCTGCCGGGAGAGCGCGGCGGGACAATTGAGCGCGGAGGCGGGACGGGCGGCGGGAGCGCAGGTACGGGAGCTGCGGGCGGGGGGGTCCGGTGAAAGCGACCCTGGGAAAAACCTTAAAAATGATCTAGTTCCAACCTCCTGCCGTGGGCAGGGACATCTTTCACTAGCTCAGGTTGCTCAGAGCTTCATCCAAACTGGCCTTGAGCGATGGGGCATCCACAAGTTCTCTGGGCAACCTGTTCCAGTGCCTCACCATCCTCAGAGTGAAGAATTTTTTCCTTATATCTAATCTAAACCCGCTCTCTTTCAGTTTGAAGCCATTCCCTTTTGTCCTATCACTACATGCTCTTGTAAAAATTAAAAATTCCGTACGGCTACTTCTGATCTGAAGCGATTTTTCAGTCATGTTGATGTGTTCAAGGCGAGGCACTCGCTGCCTGCAATTTACCTGAGTAAAAGCTGATGCTGTGTCACGTCTCTGTAGTTGCCCACAGCCTCACCATCTGTGCCGGCAGCGCCTCTTCAAACACTCAGGGAGCAGCTTTGTTAAGTTTGGGCCGAGATGAGTGTTGTAGCTGCCTTTAGCAGAGCCCCGTGCACACCGCGTTGAGCTGGATGTGTAAAATTTCGAAACGTTCTTTGTATGTGTATTTCATTTTTAATGCAGCTGTTAATGTACCCTTAAGGACAAAAGTACACCCGAATTCAATATCTGACAAACCAGATGCACCCGTGAGACGGTTTGGGCTGTGGTTTCATGGTGCACTGGGTTTGGTCAGGCCTGGTTGCTAATAAAAGCTAGGAGCAGTGCTTTTTGCGTTGCTTGCAGGTGTTTCCCTGCAGCCAGACCTAACAGTAAGGCAAGTACAAGGTTCTCTGGTGTACTGGTGCTGTCTCTGAGGAAAGGGCATATTTGCATATTCTTTTATTTAGTTGTAGTCTAGAACTGTTTCTTGCCCTTGCTACAGCCAGTCTGATCTTATCTGGAAGATCTGGCATCAGTGGTTTGTTGTACGTCCATGATGTTCTATTTCTATTGTGTGGTAGTGTAAAAGGACAAAATGTAAACCTTTTGGTTATTATTTTTTTAACATATTTTTGTTATATTTTATGAAAGCTTGTATTTTAAAAACAAAGATGTATTTCTGGATGCAATATTTCATTTTAAAACCCACAAACCCATAAGGGTCTTTGTAGTTGCAATTGTAGGTAATACTGGTAAAAGTGAAGTTACTGAGTTATCAAGGGTAGTGTCTGCAAATGTCTTAGTAATTTTCAAATCTCCTAATGAGTCTGTGTTTGTGGTTCAAACACAGTCCAAATGGACTTGTTTGAAACAAACAATGTCCAAATGGATTTGGAAACCAGAGCACTTTAATCACGGATATGTGCAATTTATGAACTGTGCAGCTTCCCTGTCCCACAGAGCCTCGAGTGCAGTGGGCAGGGTTAGTGTAGCACTGCAGCCATGCTATGCACAGTCCTCTTGTAGAGCTGTGGGGTGTCCTGTGTTGTCTTCCCAAGCACCACTGTGCAGTGTAGGGTTGGGTAGAGAACTTGTTCAAATTCACCTGGCACCTGAAGCTGGCTGTGCTCAGTGCTGGCACTTGCAGTCTGCTCCCTCGGAAGGTTCTTGACACCTTTGCAGTGTTCACAGTGAGTTTTCACGCTGCAGATACTCCTGTTATAATAACCAAGCCACTCCCTTATTGCATAGGGTTAACTGAAATTCATATGCTATCACTGTTGTCAGGTAGGCCTAACTTAAGTGAAACTGCTGTAGACACAGAGGCTTCTTTCCTTGTATTTTTAATAACAGCCACAGTAGAAGTGACAACAGTTGAGGCCGTTTTACACCTGAGATTTATGTCTAGTAACAGCATCATATATATGCTAATTGTGGAGATACGGTGGAGAGAGCAGTACTCCTGCTACCAGTGTCTGCATGTGTGCAGAGTGTTTTGGCAGTGCTCTGTTACTACTTCAGTGCAAACCTTGGAAAGAACGGTGGTTGTGCCCCAGGAAGCCACTGGAGTGCAGAGTAGCACCAAAAAAAGTGCAGAAACACACTGGCTGTTGCAGCAGGATGCAAACATGCTTTTGAGATGGTACAGAAGTTTGATTCTGGAATCTGTATTACGGTTTATTTTTAACCTAGTAGTTGGGGGGATCATGTGTGTAATGGAGAAACAGGTGTAAATGGAGAATTAAACCTGTAACTGTACTGTAAGTTGTGCTTGCCTTCTTCATTTCAGCTGCTGTGTTACTCTGTTGGAGTTTTCTTCTTTTGTTTGATTTCTATCTACTACTTTGAAGCATTAAGATTATAACTTGTTATTCTAGTGGTTGCAAAGTGAACTTTGTCATATTAACATTGGCATATGTTTGGTTTTGTCCCAGGGTTGCTCAGGGGAATGAATAATGGTCTTATATTTTGAGGGAAAACCTATAAAACTTTCCTTCCACTGTTCAAGTGGACATAACATGGAGCAATAATATCCACTGTAATTCTGAGATGATTTTCTGCTGAATGTTAATCTTATCATGGTGAACCTGAATGACCAGTGTAATTGACTGTTTAATGCAAAATGCTGGTCCCAGGTATGAGACATACCTTCAGCATTCATTGTTCATTGTGCACTAATAATGGGCTTTTCAAAATTATGTTTCAAGTGTACAGAATAGTAATTTTTGCTTAAAATTGTCTTTCTTTTTATAAACTGGTGTAAGTTTGTTAAGTAGCCTTATACTGTGTGTCTCCAGAGCATTTACTGCTATTGGGAAATGCATTAGTGGCTTTTTAAATGAAAAATGAGGTGTTCAGCTGCAGAATTTGTCGTAGTTGATCTTTCTTTGTACTTAAACAAAGCATTGCAATGATACTACTTTTTCTTAAATTTTATTATGCTCATGAATTAATATTGTTATTTGAAGATCCTGTATGCACTCTTATATTTTGAAATAGTGCTTTCGTTGTCATCTGTGGATATATTTTTATATTTAAAGCCTATCCTGACTACAGTTGTCTTTATCTGCTTCCTTCCTTCCTGTCCACCCTCCAGAGCAGTACAGCTAAATATGAGGCGATCTGCAGCTCCGAGTCAAGTCCTAGGAAATGCAGGCAAAAAGCCAAGGTTTATACCACCAGGAAAATGTATTGCTGTTTGTCTCAAGAAAGAAACTAAGGAGATGGACCAAGAAATGAAGTTAAAGGAGGTAAACTGAACAGTGCACTAAAAAGTATTTTGTACAGTATTGTGATTAAAAGATAACATCTGAGCTCACCACAAACAATCTCTGCTTAAATAATCTATTCACAACAAATTTTGATAGCTTTGCTTTCAGTACCTTTGATCTTGCTTCTCAGGTTAGGTTTCTCTAACTGTGGAGTGGTTGCAGAAAAATGTCTTTCCAATAAATAAAATTAATCAGTATGGAGCCTAAATGCAATTCTCAAGTGTAAAGGAGGTGGAGAT
Organism: Cnemophilus loriae; assembly: GCA_013397755.1. NCBI lineage: Eukaryota > Metazoa > Chordata > Aves > Passeriformes > Corvidae > Cnemophilus > Cnemophilus loriae. The sequence goes on from VZTF01004244.1 coordinate 481,297, forward strand.
TGAATCTTGACGTGGGCTTTATTGGATATTTTTTTTTGTAAAAGCAGTTAAAAACCCAGGATACTTGTAATAAAGTCTCAGCATGTAGGGTTGCAGTTCTACTGCAAAGCGACTTTCTCTGAAACCTTTAATATTGACACAGAAAAGCATCACAATTTTTATTTATTTATCTACAGAAGACTAGTATTAAATTAATAAACTATTTACACTAGTGTTTGGTGTTATGTGCATACACTTTTTGCTGTGATGCATATAGTTTTGTAGAGATGCATATATTTATGTAGCAAGTCTGATAATGACAACTAATGTCTTGAGATCCCTTCTTGTTGATCTTGTCTCTATTTCTCTTCACCTGCATGAAGAAAATGCTATTGTGAACTTATTTCTCTTTTGCAGATAGATGAGAAAGGGGGAGGTGCTTCATTGCTTTCTGAAATAAATGTCCAGAATGAAAATGAAAATTTTACACAATCTGTGGAGTCAACTGGAAAAGTAAAGACAAAAGCATGTTTCAGTGTTGACAAAAGTAAAAAGGCAGAAATGAAAACTCTAAATGTGCCCAAAGCTGGTAAGATGCTCTTTCTTTTTTACTACCATGTATCATTAGAGAATTTTAAAGCTCATGAATGATAGACTGCATATACTAAACTTTTGTGAAGTACTATCATAAAGGTTGTGGAATGGTGGCATTATTTGCTGTTCTGCTGGATAGAGTGAAAGAAACAAGTGTTAAATGACTTTTTTTAATAAAAAAGGAAAGAACCAAGGTGTTTTGGAAGCCAGTTGATAGTGTTGCTATTCAGGTTTGTGTCTTCCAGAAGAGTCTTATAGTCAACTCACTCTAATCTACAGTTAGAGCAATACAAGGATTGTGATACCATGAATAGTGGGAAAGTGTTGTAATTTGGAGACCTTGCTGACCTCATGCAGAGAAAGCTAACCATTCTGAATGGATTCAGGTTTTTTTCAGAATTCATGAGGGTTTCTTTTCTTCAGTGTCTCCAGTGGGCACTTAAGGTTCAAGCCAACTTTAGCCACAGAGCAGAACTGGCTTTACTCATTTGTGGGTGTGCACTTCATCAGTGATGCCCTGGTAATGAATGCCTCTGAAAAACAGGGTAGTAACCACTGCAAAGACATTGAAGTGTCTGAACGGTAGCAAGTGTACTTGGATGGTCCTGAACGACATTGTGGGGTTGAGTGTCTTCATTTCCCAGTCTTGGTGTGTGCCCTGACCACAGATACAGCACAGTTCTGTGTTGTGTGAATGCAAGAGTATGACCTCAGGAGCCAAGTACATCTTGACAGCCTGGCACTTGAACTGGGTTACTAACATTGATGGATGAAAATCGCTCCTTTTGGAGCCTGCTCAGGCATTTAAACACCTGCCTTACAGTTATTTCACTGTTGTTTCTTCATAATTAATTACACTGATAATTATAGTTTAGGGTTCATTTAATTAATAATATTTCTTCTTCTAGTGAATGAAGTTTTAAAAGAGCATTTCAGGGCCACTTATCACCTTGAATTATTGGAAGGCTTTAACAAAGTCATATTTAATTTTGTTTGTTATAAGACCTCTCAAATCTTGAAGCCTGATTGAAGCAAAACTGACATAGCTTCATGTCCCAAGGTCCAGCCAATAGTGAGGCTAATTCCCAAAAGAGAGTTATTCATGATAGGCACACAAATGTCCTATATACACATACACATGACTGGTAACATAGGCCAACATGGACATGGAACACAGCACTCAGGCAAGCACAAGCAGTGCCCATGAACACATCCTGTTCCCTTCTCTGGCTGCTCGGGGTGAAAGCCTGTTTGTGGAAAAACAAATGAATACACATGTATCTATATATAAATACACATGCACACAGAGAATTTAGATCCCTCCAGTAACTGAGCTTATGCACTCAGTCTGTCCAGTAGCTGGCTTCTTGATTTGCTGGACACCCCAGCTGTGGGCACATGAGCCACAGAGGCCCACGGCTCCCAGTCTAGTTGCTGGTATGCAGACCTGCACTCCCACAGGTACAAGAACACTACGGGTCCCACCAGTAACTTGTCTTAAGCACTTGGTCTACTTAGTAGTGGGCTCCTGGATTCAGTGATCTCCCACTTGCCTTGTGCCCAAGAGGTGCACATGTACCAACATTTCTGGCTGGTAGCTGAACTTACCTGGAGCCAACCCCCAAGGTGTCCTGGTCTTTTGAGTAACTTGCATGGACTTCTTGGTCCCTTCAGTGGCCAGCTCTCAGACCCTCTGGTCTCTCCAATATCTGGCCCAGACTCATGGCTGCTCCAGTATTTGGCTCCCAAGCCTCTTATCCTACTTGCCAGCTAGTCCACGTTGGTGTTTGTTAGCAATCTCACACAGTATATCCAGGCAGTGTACTTGGTCTCTGGCCTCTCTGCTTGCTGATATATCAGGTATCTGAGCCCTATAACCTGTGTGTGGTCTAACTCCAGCTTTCCTGGGAAAGTATTTAGAAATGTAGTTTAGTAAGAAGGTGGGACTTGCTCTGGCAATAGGCTGCAGTGCATTGCTGAGGAAGCTTACTGACCTTCATCTGTTTAAAAGTGGCTGCCTTTTTGCTTTTATTGTTGTGTGCTTGTTCCTCCCTGAATCATCTTCATCTGTCCCTTCTGCATGTCTTTGTGGTTTTTGATTCTTTTCTCCATCAAAGCCCTTTCTAGCATCTGGAGATTGCACAAATTCCAGGCCCTGGTAGGCAGCAACCCCCATCATTCTGTAAGGTGCTTTGGAGAGCCTTTCCCAGTGACTGTTCTTGCTGGGTTTCAGCCCCAGAAAATGGGGATGTGATAGCCCTGACAGGGTGCTGCCACTGGCATGATATGTGACCCAGAGTGTATGCACTCTGTTTGCCAGAGCTAATGTGGGGAAGTTCAGCTTCCTTGTATGTCTTTAAGTCTTATGGCTTTTGTGTTTATCTGCTGCATGCTGAAACTTCCAGTTGTTCTGATGAAGTCTACACTTCAAGAAAATTTTCAGTGTCTATGGGACATGTTGTTTGAGGGGTCATCCTTCCCTATAGGTACATTTGCAAAAATTTGTATCCGCTAGTTCTGCTTAGCAGTGCACTTGAAAGATAAATAGTGGATTTATTTCCAAAATAATCTGGGAAATCAGCAGTCATTCCAGCAGAAAATGTTGTGAAGTGGAAAAGATACTAAATGTCTTTTCAGTATCATGAATTCTGGGTACAGCTGGTGTGGGTCCTCTGTGATGACTCTAGAAAAATAACCAAAAAGTTGTGGAATGAAACTGGGCGAGCTGCTTCTGTTGATGTGCTGCTGCCTTTCTAAACAAGGCATTTTATGTCAAAACCCTTTCTGTGCCTGCAGAATGGGGCTAACGCTGCAAGGCTTTGAAAAGCTGTCATGAAATGTGACATAAAAGAAGGAAGTCTAATGTCAATGTTAGTTATGGTCTTCAAGTTCACTGGTGATGCAAGCACTGTAGTGAGAAAACAATCCTGTATTGAGGCTTCCTTAAATCTTAAGTAATTTCTTAATAACTTAGATTTTCCAAGACAGTTTCTGCCCTTTATGTCACTTTTGTCTGCTATTCATTACAGCTAATGTAGCGATTACATTGATTATGTAAATCATAACCTTCTTTGTAGTGTGAAGTTAAATTGTTTTGTCAAAGCTGGCTTTGGTGTGAAATTCAAAAGTAATGGAAACCAGTTGTGAAAGCCAGAGTCAGTTTGGGGTTTTTATTATTATTAATATTGTAATGGAATTATATTTGACTGTCAGTCTCTGGAGCCTCATACTTCTCTGTTAAAGGGGCATTAAAATAATTTTAAGATTGAAAAAGTCTGTGTGTATGCATAATTTTGGTTTATTGTCTCCATATCATTTAATGCAGATGATAGATAGTTTTAGATCACACTCAAAGCTGCAGTGTTTGGGTTTCCAGTGCAGCAGTGGAATGTGGAAAGAAATACCCTAGGTTCCACTGAAATTCTTTTGAAACACCTGTGAACCATTGGACAACTGCACTGTTCATAGACCTAATCTTTCTGAAACCCAGCCCTGAAAATGCTGTGCATTCTTTCAAAAAAACTCAATTATCTGACACATGGTGCATTTCTTGGAGCACAGAAGTAAGGATTTTATTAGATGGAATCAATATAAAAATTATAGAGTATCTGGCTTAAAAAAAATACTTGTTTTTCTAAACTTCTTTTCAAAACAAATTTTTCCTAAAATGCCATTAATAAAAGCGAAGTGTAAGGGACTCTGAAATTCTGTGAGGTATTTCCAGAGACATTTAATGTTTGTAGCAACAGCTGAATGAAACCTATGTATGTGTTGTAATTTTAAGAGTGTTTGAACTGTAAGATATTGAACATGGTGTTCATTGGGCAGTTTACAACTTGTGATTATAAGTTCTGAATACTGGAAAATAATGTTACATATTTCTTTGTAGGAAAATGAACTTTACTACTGCTTTATGAATTGGTATTTGCTTGTTTTTAAGAGGAAAGAACATGACAGTCTCTTTGGTACCTTTGTTTTGTATTCAGAATATAATACTTGTTGACACAATGGATCTTTGGGAGGGAGGTGATTTATATGGCATTGTCATTAATACTTTTTGTCACATGCCTCCAAAGAATTCTATCAGCTAAGTGTGCATGCTCTTTAAAAATGAAAATTACGTAAACATTCCTAAACTATTTACCAGTAACTGAAAATAAAACCATAAATGTGTTTGGAAGGATATTATTGCACCTCTCAAGTGCTCAGTTTCTACTTATCCTCATGAAATTCTGAGGTTCTATTAGCAATAACAAGAAAATACAAATAATTTGCATTTGAAGAAACAATGGACAGGCAGATCCATAAACTATACTTAGTATCTCCTCAGTGTTGCTAGTGAGTGGGATTGGCAAGAACTGAGGTTTTTACCCACATTGCCTTCAATTTAATGATTTTAATAGATATTTATTTTATTGTATAAAGCATACATAATTTAATTTACGATTATTTTCTGAGTTTACAGCTTGCTTTCTGTTGGTACTTTTAATCTAGGAGAATGTTGCTGTGTTTTGCCCTTTGGGCTTACTATATTGTGTGTGGAAATGAATAGCTCTTTCACCTGAACACTTAGACGCAACATTCCACTTGGACTGAGATTTCATTGCTTGAACTGGCTGTAGGTGAACAGAAAAAATGGATGTAGAGTTTTATTCTGTTACAGCTCACCTCCTGTTTGGTTGGGTTTATGGTTCAAGAGTACCTTGTCTTTCATCCATCACTAACATCTGCTAATGCATCTTCCAAGAGGAACTTTGCCAGAAGTGGTCAGATACTATCTTTGAGCTAACGATGAGGACAAATTGTAACCGTATTTCATAACAGGGTTAATGTGCTCACCCTATGTCTCTAAACAGATGTCTCTTAATGTCTTTCATGCTGATGATATCAACTGTACTCAGTATTTGCATATACTTTTGAATATATTTTCTCTATCTTCTCTGGAATGTTAATGTTAATGTTTACTGACTACATTCGTCTGTAAGGTTTGGACGCTTTGCATACTTAAGCTTCATTTTTCATAATGTGGTTCCTTCAGCTTTCTAGAACATTGTTACAGGTCTGTCTGATACCTCTTATCATTTTATATGAATAAAATCCTTTTAACCAATTAATGTGAATATTAAGAGAAAATCCACTGTTCATTTATGACAGTAGCAATCAATTACCTATCACTTTTAATCAGAGGATTAAAAAAATTTATTTTCAGGACTTTCATATTGTCCAATTTCAATCTAACTGCCTACTTACGGTTTCTAGTAACACAACTAAAAACATTCATGCCTGGCATCTCATAATGAAGCAGATTATTCCTAGAATTACCTGGATATCTGCAAAGGTACAAGTATTAATTTAATTTCTGTTGTTGCACTTCATCGATGAACTAGAAAAGATATTTCAGTCAGTCTATTTTAGTGGTGGAGCTGCATGTATAGCTGCAGTTCTGTGTGCCCTTCAAATGTTTTTATAAATAGCTGGTAAAGCGTTAAATCTTTGGGTAAAAGATACTCCATAATCATCTGTAGCTCTTAATAATTACCAAGCACACCTTAGAATAGCTAAGATGTCATTGGATGCCTGAATGTAGGTAATTTATTACTGCATTGTTTGCAAGTAAGATTTTACAAGTCTATAAATTTTGTTATAATTTCTTATTCAAAATAGTATCGAATTACTTTGCTAGATCTTTATAATTTAAAATGTCCTCCTTCTCTGGGCAATGTTCTAGACAGAATAGTTTATAATAGTGAATAGACAAATTTATAGACAAGTTTATTCTCAATTCAGGATAGTTTCTTTACTGTTTAGGTGTCATCTGTGCCTGTTTGATCAGGTCATTTCAAGAGATGGGGACTGGTTAATAAAACTGGATCGATATAAATATATCATAAGATAAACTGTCCGTATCTGATTGGATGCCAGTTCCAGAAGTGTTCATTCATACATCAGTCACGGTGGGTCTTCTGTTTTCTGGTCTGTACCTTTGGGATTTATCGCTGTGTGGGGTGTTGGTGGAGGAACTGCCGCTTATCCCAAAGGGAACCTTTGGCTAAGGAACCCCTGTCGGTGCTTCTCAGCACCCTGCAGGCCAGCTCTCTCACCAGTGCGGTGGAGACACGCAGCCACTCACACTGAGCCAGCCAGCTCAGGCGTCACTAGAGGCAACGAGTCAGAGGCGGCCCTTGCTGGAGCACCGAAGTTTATTACTGATCTGTCTCGATGCAGTCCGAGGAGGCAAGGGAGCAGGGGAAAGGGTGAGGCAAGGGGGGAAGGGACCAAGGGACCAGGGCAGCAAGGGGGCAAAGGGGGAAGGACGAGGCAAAGCAGCAAAGGGACACACTTCCGTTTGGGATAGCCTTATAAAAGGGATACAGGAGGGAGGTGAGGTAATACAAGAACAACCAATGGGAATAAGGAGGGGGCAGAGTGGGGGCTGGATTACATCCACCTAAGGGATGCAAGGGGCATCTGTCTGTTGGCCAGTCAGTCAGACCGAATCTCCATAGGGTCAATGGGAGAGGCCTTTCTCACTGAGGTAAAGGGGACTCTTGCACTTTGGGGCCTGCCCACCAGCGGGCCCCCTCTGTTCCTGGGCTCTCTGGCCCCCCGGCCACCACAACTGTTGGTTCAGCCGACACAGCAGGGATTCTTTGACATCTCCTCAGGACTACACCTTTTACTTGGTGCTCTTCCTTGGGGTGTGAAATGATGTCTTCTACTCTGCTGCTGTCTTAAGGCCTTCCCTAGCGTTTCCCCAGCCGATGGTGCACGCTCGGTGTTCCCCTGGGCTGTTGTCACATTCCTAACTGTGTTCATTCATCTTGAATTTGGGATGTCCATCAGCTGAGTGCTGAGATACACGGTGCTAGTAGAATTAGCAGCCAAGAGTGAAATGGAAAGAAGGAACTTTACAGCAGCTTCACCACCAAAGGCAATATCTCATATAATGTTCCGAAACTGCAAAACTGCTTTCCTGGATGGGGCAGCCATCTGCAATGCTGCTGTAAAACAAATCCAGACTTGCATAATTCTAGTGGGATACTTCCACAGTTAGTACAACCTAATTTATAATTTGGTATGATCATATCTTGCTGTCATGTGAATAACTAGGCTTTATGTAATTATAGATGATATAACCAGGATATTCACACACTGGAGAAAAGAGCAGTGAATTGGCAGAGAAATGTACTTTTCATTTGCCCCAGTTAAGTGTGCTTTGTATTTGAGCTAATGAAGATAATGAAGGAGAGGGGAAGGAAACCAGAAATCGGAAGGGTATTACATGATCAGAAAACAAAGAAAAAGAATTATATTAGATGTAAGATATTCAGCATTTCCCAAAGAAGTTGGAGGGATTAAAATGAAAGTTTCACAGTAGTAACTTGTCTATTAAATGGAACTGTGGCTGCTTCTTTACAATGAAAAATATAAATTGTCAGGTTCTTTGCTTTTGAGCAGTGATATATGTTATTGAAGAAAGCTGTGCTCCATGTAAAGATGACAGTCTTTCATGCATTTTAAAATAAAATTATTACATTATTGAAAATTAAAATTTTTAAACAAACAAGCAGAAAGGCTTAAATACTCATGCAGAAAGAGAGGCCTGCTTTGAAACTACAGATATAAAGCAAACACCCCTTTCCAAGGGCTGGCAGGGGATGTGTTGGGAAATGAACTTACTATCCCAATATATTTATTACAATTTAGCTCCCTAGAGTTGCCTGCAAACACACAGCATATAGTCTGCAATATACAGAAAAAGAAATTATTTAATACTGTAACTTGAAAAATTAGGAACTTGGAAAATACTCTGCATAGAGACTATCTTAAAGGATTCAGGTTTATCAGTAATAATTCTTTCTATTCTCTCATTCACTCTGAGGGGAGCTGTACACATAGTTTCTTCTTACTTTTTTTTTTTTATTTTCAAAATCTGTTATCAGGCTGTGTGAATGTAAGATGGGCAAAAGAGAAATACATGGCTATTCACATTTTCTCAGGTTTTTATTTTCCTTTCTCCCACCCTTTTTAAAGGCCTAGTTTGGAGTGCTGGGAATTGGTGAGTGTATATATTCCCAGCTCTCCTGTCTCCGATAGATACGAAGGTGGATTTAAGGGAAGATTAGGGAACGCAGCTATCAGGTGGAGGGACAAGAAATGCCTTACTGAAGGGAACTGGGAGGTTTTTTTGAGCTATCATGAGTATTATGACAGACTACGCCTGGATGCCTTCAAAGCTAGTTGTCAGGTCTTTCTGTGGCTGTGCTCATTGTTTGGATCCCCTTTGTTGCCATGCCAGCCTAACTGGAGTTCAGTCCCAGCTTTTGGCTTTGGGCCTTAAGTTTTCCCTGAAACAGAAGCTTTGTCACAATATGACTTTCCTTGAGCCAACAAGATAATGATAAGATGGTTATCTCACTGGCTTGAAAATATCCACTGAGCAAGATTAGAAGAATGGAAAAAGCTGTTCCTCTGTGAAATGCAGGGAATAGTGCACAGGGTAGTATTTTCAGGATAGTATGTAAAAGCATAATCTCCAAAATTTTAATCTCTCTATGAACAAAACAGGAGAATTGCAGAAACTTGGCTTCTCTTACACTATTTCTTTTCCTAGGAGCTATCTTGCTAGTGAAGATGTGAGAATTTAGGGAAAATATCCTGAGAAAATCATACTTTCAAACCTTTCTGTATTTCTCAGCTGCTTCTGATTAGTCATCAAAAAGCTTGTTGGAAGTGAGGATAAGAGAAGGTATAAGCATGTATTACAAATGGACACACTTCTTAATTTGTAAAGAATGAGGCTCTTAGCTTTTCTATTTTTAAGGACATCACTTATAAAGTGAAGAGCTAATTCATCGAGCTGTACAGTCACATAGTATTATAATTTAGAGTCCTGTAGCTGTAAGCCAAACTTAGTTTGAAGGATGGTTACTGATCTGAATGTGTGGGTCTTGGAATGTCACACTAAGGTGAAGATAAATTCTTTAAAATTTGGCATGGAGGGCATTTTAAATGGCTAATTCATATATTCCCCATTTCAGTGGGCTAAATGTTGAGAGAATGCCTTGTATCAGCAGAGGGGACAGAATTGTATTTATCTTTTACGCTTGGAATTTTAGCTGATAAGAGCTCTGGAGCAGGCTGGATGTAATTCAGGCTAGTTTAAAGAGAGCTGTGTAAAGGTAATTACTGCATTGTTAATGTCTGTGTGTTCTATGCTTGGCATGAGATACAGGCACCCTTGTTCTTACAGCAGTTGCAAGAACTGTTAGAGGTTGGAAGTTAATACATGCTAGATGCTGATCACAAAAATAGGTGCAGGACAAAGAAAAGAGGTAAAGCTTTCCCTTATTTGTCTCACCTCCAATGCAGGACAGAGGTTTAGAAATAATTGTGCAGGAGAAAGGAAAGGAGTGGTCTGAGAGGTCCCAGTACAGCAAAGATAAGAACAATAAAGTATAAAACTTGAAAGTGAAAAGTGTTGATGAAGATGAGAAAAAAAAAAATCAAGTGACATGAGAAAGCCATTTGAAACACAAATGATCTAAAAGTATTATTTCTAAAGGGTCTGGTGTGAATGTATTTAAGCACTATAACTTCCAGGTGAAGTTGTATTACAACTTTTGGTTCACAAAACTTTGTCATCTTCAACCCTTTCCTTAGTGAATAATGCCTGCACCCCTTAGCTTTAGAGACTGCCCATGAAACAACTGTCCCTGTGAGAAACCTTCTGTGTTGAAAGTTTTCTTACACACCCTTCGCTCAGCAGGCTCTTAAAGACAGGCAGATCGAATGACTTGGTGTCTTGCTGTCGTGTCAGTAGAGAGGACTATATGATGACCTAATGGAAGTTTTGCAGCCCTTACTACCTATAGACATTCTCATCTTATGCAGCTGCCAAATTCATTTGAGCAAGAGTGAGCAACTGCCTTGATACTTGCCAAATGTTTCCATTGCCATAATAGCCCAGTATATTCAGTGATGTGTAACATACCCCATCCTAGCTGCTGAATCTTTCTACATTTTTTTTAAGCACAGGGGTACCAGGGTTCCATTTTACCTTTGATTCAAATCTTGCAATCATCCTCTTGTTCTCGAGGATTTTCAGGCTCCTAGGGGATTGCAAATGCTAACCCCAGGTCTCTGCAGAGCTGGTTTGCTTGTGTATTACTAAATAAGAACAGAAGTCCTTCAGACTTATCCTGGGGCTACCACTTTTTGGGCAGAGCACCTTCACAGGGCTTAGCAATCTGTTGATTTGATATTTTTTGCACTAGAAGGTCCCAGCCTGAATCACTTAAGCTGGTGTCCTTCCTTTCAACGTTCATGTTTGCTCTCTGTTCCAAATCGCATCTTACAAGACACATTCTTTCTTAGGGCATCCTTAGTTCTCTCACTTGTCTTTTTCCCTTTGTCTTATGTACCTTATAGTGATTCTTTTTTAAGTCTGGCATGGAGAGATTCTTCCTCAGTTCTGTGTTTACAAAAGATCTTCCCTCACCCTCCAAAATGCTCCCGATTTAAGACATTCTCCTTTTCAGGGTGTTCTGTCTTATAATGAGCCTAAATTTACATGGGCCACTTGACATAGTAGCTGTGATACAAACCTATCACTTGTAAAATTTGTGGCCTTTGAGCTTTTTCAGCAATTCATACTAACTTGGCTACTTTAATTCCTGACTGTGTTATAGCTGTGATTCATTCATCTCAACAGTTCTCCAGGATGCACTGTTTGTATCATTTTCTGGTATTAATTCTAGACTTTTTCACAGCAAAAACAGGAGGTATAGAAGGCAGTGATATGAGGGGTGCATGTATGTTTATTTTCTTCAGTGGTGACCGGAATTTCTTTCCTGCTACCTGTGGTTTGCAGTCCCCTCAGTTGTGATAATCCAAGTCTTTAGGAATCTGGTTTGCAATTTACGCTACAATGATCCAGATAGAGTTTGAAGAAGCTTTTTCAATATATTTCTTTTTGTGAGTTATTTGTCCTGTGGCATACTGGATTAGGGAGCTGCTGGTGATTAACCCAGCTCAGAAAAAAATGATTAATATGAGTTGTCTGGATTTGTGAGTGCTCATATCAACATAGAGAAGGCGCAGGAACATGACACGGTTGGGGGGAGGCAGAAGTGACTGTTTTGACAATGTCCCACATTTATATTGACTTAAACCAATTATTAAATTCATATTAAATTATTATGCTTGCAAAATAAATACATAGATTGTTCTGTAGCTAGATCATCTTGCTGAACTGGCTGTGCACTGTGTTGCGTAAGTGCAAGTGTTGGTAGAAGGTGTAGGATGAAAGGTGGATTGTGGCAACATTTTTGGTTTTTGTCATTGTCTTGGAGCTACACCTATTGTTTCAGCTTGAAGATGTCTATATGTATCATTAATATCCAGGCTTATTCTGTGATTTCTCATCCAAGTACTGATATGACCTTAGGCTGATGCGCAGAGCTATTTTAAAGGGGGAAAAAAAAAAGCAAGGAAAAAAATCTTGGTTGGCAGCCAGCTTCGTTTTTTACAAGGGTTATTTTGCACTCATGAAGAACAATATGTAATTCAGGCATTCCATCAGGCACTTGCTCAAAAAAAAAACTTTATAGCACTATTTTGCTATAATTACATTAGTGTGGAAACTTAGTCTCTCTAGCAACATTAAGCACTAAGGTAATAGAGTAATAGAAGTTTAGGTAAGTCTAATACTAGGAGTTGCAGCATCTGGTAGCCCATTATAGAGGAGACTGCTGCAGATCCTTATGGCCAGGACCACAAGCATGTATCTTCAAGAGGCACATGTGCACACTATATGTGTATATACAGCCAGACATCAAAAAGTTCAGCACTCACGCAAACACAAGCAGCTTCAATGGCCTCATCCTTTCCATCCACTGCCTGACTGTGAAGAAAGCTTGTTTGTGGCAAATGCTTATATATACAACATGGATCCTCCAGCAAGTGGCCTTAAATTCTTATTCTGCTCAGTTACTGGTCCCTGGAACCCCTGGTCTCCCAGCTGACTCACAAACACGCACTGGGTCTATCTGGCAGCTGGTCTGACTGGTGGCCTGTCCCCAGGTATCCTGGTGTCCCTGCAGTAGCCAAATCTCAGACCTTCTGGTCTCTGCAGGGTCTGGCCCAGACTCATGGTCACTCGGCTCCCAAGTCTTCTGCCTGGCTAGTCTGGCTTGGAGTTTGGCCGAGGTCACGCACTGACACAGGTATCCAGGCTGAGTGCTTGGGCTCTGGCCTCTGCCTTCTGGTGCCTCAAGCACCTTGGGCCCCTGTGACCTGTAGTGGTACAACTCCAGCTGCTGGCATCTATGTCTCCGGACATGGTCACACCCAATGGGCATTTCCCCTCACCCGGGAAAACAGCTACAGTGTGTAGTTTAACAAGCAGATAGGACGATCTGCAGTGATCAGGCCCAGGGCATGGCTGAACAACCATACTGAGCAGCCACCTGTTTACATGCACCTGGCCCCTCTTAGCCCTTTCCCCCCCTGCCCAGGATCCTCCTATGCTTGTTCTTTCGCATAACACTTTCATGGTTCACTATCCCTTGTCTTGCCTTAAGTTCATCCTCTAAATATCTTGTACTGCCTTCTGCAATCCCAAAATACTCTTTCTGCCATCTCACAGTGAGTCCCATACCCAGTGGGCAGTAACCCCCCCCCCCCCACTACAGTTTGCGAGGTGGTTTAGAGAGAGCCTCTCCTGTGGACCCTGGATCTCTCTCACCCCTGGGGCCTGGGAGCAGCTGGACTGAGGGCTTGGTTTCTTTCATTGGGTTATTGGGGTTCCTCTGCCCAACACTGTTCGTTTGTGCTCTTTGTGTCTGTGGGGAGGAGCCTTTAATCACTGACTTGTTTTTGTCACTAAAAAGTCAAGAGTCTGGGTGGGCACTGCACAGTTGCTTCAGCAGTGGAGGGTACAGCATAGGCTTGCCTGTGACTCCTCAATGCTGATACTGCCAGAGCCTAAGCTATGTGAAGCGCATCCAATTTTTTTTTTTTCAGTTACTGAAGAACAACGAAAAGCATAAATTAAAAAAACCTAAAACTCTAACCACCAGCTTTATATTCTTAATATTAGTAAAGTGCAAAGTGAGGGGAAATAGGGAAGGATTAGGTGTTTATAAGTAATGGTTTTCATACAGCGCTTCTAACCACAAGAGTATTTTGTTTCTCAAATTCAAGTGTAATAGGCTTCAGACTATAAAATGCTTTATTTAATCTTGGCTTGAAAGCAATGCCAGCAAAGTGGACTGGTCACAATTTTGTTAGGTAGTACTGACAAGCCAAGTCTTAGAAATGGTTCCAAAGGTGCTTTTTATTCTAAATGCTAATTGATTTTCAGCAGTTAAAAGTCTCCTTTTGTTTAGGGTGAATTTCTTGTTTTGAATGCAGCTTGTGTCTGCTTTGGGTTTTTTCCCCTTAGAGCAAACAAGTTTATACCTAGATCTTTATAGCCTTAGGATATTCCAAGCTATAATTATTTCTCTTTCCTTCCCCCTGCTTCTAGGCTCCCTTGTTTTCAAGGCTGGACATGTTAAGCTTAGGAAGCTGTTTGCCACTATCTCAAGTGGTGTTTGTTTCCACCCTCCGGACTCTTTCAGTGGAGTACGTCATTTTTCAAACTTAGTTTTTGCTTTTTGTACTTGAGAATACCTTTCCTTCTGTCTGCTGGTTTTTCTCTTTCTCCGATTTGTTGCTTTAGTTTAGACCACAGAAATTTAAAGCCTTGCATGCGTTTTTATGTGAAGGCTTGCTTTAAGGTGAAACGTTGTTGAGCAAACATTAGAAATGGAGGCACATCTTTTTAATAAAAATCAGATTTTTTTATCCTGAAAAAGCTCCTGGATAAATACAATAAAAGTCGGTTGTTTGCTGGTGGATATTATGAAGACCGCAGTATCCACACGCTGTAACGCACTCGGTAAATCTGTCCGACTGCGGGCAGCCCCAGCCCTTGCGGTGCCGCCTCGCAGCCCCCGGCCGAGGGGCGATGCCGGGGCTCGCCCGGGAGCCGCCTCAGGGCCGGCCTGGCGGCGCTCGGGGCCCGCTCGCACCGAGGCGTTCGTGCCGCTCCTGCCGGTGCCGGAGCTCGGCCGGGGAGCGCAGCGGGCTCTTTAAGAAGCCCCCGTGCCGGTGGCTGTCGCCGGCTGCCAAGTGCGGGAGAAGCCGAGCTTTGCGGCGAAGCCCGAGCGTAACCAGCCGGCTGGGGGAGATGCCGCCCCGCAGTGACTGACAGCAGGACCAGCTCTATGCAAATGGCGCCGGGGGCTCTGCCGGGGCTCTCTCCACACGCGCCGCCGCCTCTCGCCTCCCGCTCCCCGTAACGCGCCCTGCCTCGCACAAAGCAATTGTTGCTTTTTTGGGGGGGACGTCGTTACACGTAAAATCATCTCCAGCACGATTTCAGTTTGAGATTGTGTGAGGGAGCTGGGGAGATGTGTCAGAGCTTGTTACTCCAGCTAAATTAGGTAATTTTTAGCTGGCTAACGTGCTAATCTTTAAACCTTTATGTTTTTAAATCCTGCGTATGTCTGGTCTCTTCATACAAAAGTGTATTTTGCTTGTTTCTTCTCGCCTTCTTCAGTCTGAAGCCTTATGTAGGTCAGGCTTGGCTTAAGCAGATTTCCTGAACCTGCGTCAGCTTAAGCTGAAGGAATTTTAATAAACCCTCCCTTGTAGGCGTGGGCCTAAATGAGACTAGCCTAGTTAAGCCTGATCTTTTTCTGTTTGTGAAAAAGAGCTGAGCAGAGCTAGGGACTGCATGGTGGCTCCAGGAACGGCTTCCTTAATTCAAAGATAACAATGGTTGGGAAGGCCAGATCTTCTAATTTTACCTTATCTGAAAAGCTTGATTTGCTAAAACTCGTGAAGCCGTATGTTAAAATTCTCGAGGAACATACCAATAAGCATTCTGTAATAGTGGAAAAAAACAAATGCTGGGATATCATAGCTGATAACTACAATGCCATCGGAGTAGATCGCCCTCCTCGTACTGCACAGGGCCTGCGCACGCTGTACAAGAGGCTCAAAGAATATGCCAAACAGGAGCTATTGCAGCAAAAGGAGACTCACTCAGATTGTAAAAGCAGCATTTCCGAGCCAACCAAGAAAGTTGTGGAGATGATTCCACAGATTTCCAATGTGTGTTTAAGAGACAGGAGCGGTGTTCAAAGGTGAGACAATTCTTTTTATTTTGTTACTGAATGGAAATTATGGCGCCTCCTATCTACTTTGTAACGCTTTTGCTTGTGCTCAGGCACCTAAAGGAAGTGTTTATCAGAGAAAATTCCCAAATGGGAAACAATGACAAAAATAATACTGCTTTTGTTTTATGAGAAGCTCTGTGGTGACTTAGCATTGCATTAATTTTTTCGGCTCTTTCAAAGCTTGTTTCAGAGTCTTTGTCATACTCTGGAAAGTGAGGGTTAAGAGAGAATCGAAGAGAAAATAGTAGCTCCAACCTCTACCCCTCCCCTACCTTTTAATAGGCAGATTATTCAAACACTGACAAAGTGATGGCTATTCTCCTCCATTTAAGGTAATACTGCAGTCATTTTGCAACATATGGAACTGTTACCAGTTTATATAGGATTTTTAATAAAGTTAGTTCACAGAGCTAAGAATCCTTATTCACCTTTTTTCTCTCATTTTCTTTGGTGTTTGCATGTTATGTTTTAGCTAATCCCAACCCTTTAAAGAAAAAAAATTGATTCTCCACACTGCAGTGCCTTTGTGAGTGCAAATGTTTTTTTAAATTATACTTTTCTTGCATTGACGGTGGTTCCCTGAAGCTGGAGCAAAGCTAATTGCAGTCTAAACTCCAAGCAGTTCTGTGTCGTACGTGAGGTAGTTTAAATACAGAGAGAAACTGAGAGGTACAGCACTAGAAGTTTTCTTTTTTTTTGTAAGGTTTCTTTTTTTTACTGCTCAGTAAAGTGAGACACACTGTCTAGATTTGAGCCAGACATAATACAGGCAGGCACTGTGCAGGCTTTCTCCCACAGCTGGCTAATGCCCCTCATATCTGACTTGCAACACTCTGCTAGTTCTGTATTGGTCCTTGAGGGATCAAAAAATGCCTGGGTCAGATTTTGGTTCCTCCAGATACAAAAACTAAGCTAGGCAGTGGGGGAGGGAAGTCAAATAACTCCCCAGCACCCTTGAGAAAGCTCTGATTTTTCTTATTTTCCCAAGCAGATTAATGGGAAGCGAACTTTCCGTATTTTAATCAGATATACTGATAGTGAGTGCAGCAGCGTAACGCTCTAAGAAAAGCTGGCATGCGCACACTCGCTGAATTGGATTCATGGTGCCACTGGTTGAACTGAATGGTAACAATTGTCTAAATCCCAACATGCCAGATGCTCTAAAAATATTCTGTTGTGGGTCCTTTGCGTAAAGAAGTCTAAAGCAACTGGGCTGTGCTGCTGCTCCTGGTGAATGCCCCTGGAGGAACCATTCCAAAGAATTCTCTGGAACAAAATGAGGCTTTTAATTGCTCTAATAAAGGTTGCAGTGTCTTGACTACCAACTTTTGTAAGGAGGGGGAAAAAAAATAGTGTGAGAACTTTAGTTTGTAGATCAGCTTATAAAAAGCACTGACGCTTTTAGCGAATGATTAAGAGCTAATGATCTCCATAGTTTGTCTCCTGTAATTTAAACATTTTTTGCAGTTTTTTTATGGGTCTGGGAACACTGACTTGATTACTGCTTACCCAAAATGGTTGTTCCTAGGAACAGCCACTACACTGTGGGCTGAAGGAAAAGAACATAATTAAAAAGATTATTTTTTTCCCTGCCCAAATACATAATTATTTGATAGTTCTCTGAGTTGCATTTTATCCTAATTTTATAAACCCAGTGTTGGGTTTTAACTCACCAGGATATGACTTAGGTTTTGGAGGAGGGAAATATGGCTTATAATGAGCCCAAATTCTTAATCGCACCTTTAAGCAATTTCTAGCTCGCTGTGATTAAACAAAACCTGGTGAATCATGGGTGCCTGCAGGGGTATAAACACCATGCCCCAATTGTGGTAAATGTTGTTTGTCTTTCTTTCAGTCAAGTTGTCAGAAACAACATTAGTAACCACCATAGAGGCAGCTCTTTTGTTTCTCAATTCCTTCTGTCTCTCTTTGCTGTCTAATTGTTTTCCTCTTAAGAGGCTGACTAAGGAAAAAAAAAAAAGCAAGCCTCATCAGAGTTACCTGAAGATCTGGTAATTTTTCAGGTTCCATGTGGATTACGCTAGTAAGAGATGGATTTTTTTTTGGAGGCTCTAGTCTGTGCTAGACAAAATCTTACCTTTCTTTCTTCTGTTTAACCTCTCTCACTTTCTCTTTCTGCTCTCTCTCCATTTCCTTTTGTCAGAATGACCTGCTTCTCCTGCTGGTTGTTTCCACTTTTCTCAGGCTAGAAGCTGGCCAGGAGCCAGCAAATAAGAAGGAGAGAAGCTTTATTAGAAGCTGTGGTTGTGAAGAGGGGGGAAACCCAGAATTACACTCAGCACTCGGGAAAACAAGTGAAAATTTGTGTGCTGGATAATGCTTCCAATGCTGAGAGGACTAAAACAATGTGAGAAAGAAGCATGTAGGAAAAAGTGAAGCTTTGTGGCATGAGGTGGAAGGGAGTAAGGTGATATAATTGATACTCTATAGGCAGCTCAGGTAACAGTCAATAGAATTAAGATTATCTTGTTTTTTTCTTCAGGGGATTAATGAAAGGTCGGTTTTCAATACCTGCTTCAGATGGATGGTGGTTTTTAAAGAATCCTTAGTTTAAATAGTTTATGTGGTTGACGGGCTTTATTTTTGGAAAATATATTGCTCTGACCCTAATGAGCATTTTTACAACTGAGTATTGAGAAGCTTTCATGCTTTTATTATGGAAAATGCATTTTCACGTTAAAGGATGGCAGGGTAGGTCAGGGTCCTTCAGAAACTGCAACTATGATTGCTTATTTCTTTTAAACCAAGAGTTTTGAAGACCATGGGAGACCTAGAAGTTATGATCATGCCACCTTTTCATTAAGGAGTTAGTGCATTTATGTGAGAATAGGATGTACAAATTACATTTCTTCTTCGCTTCTGGGAGTTTGAACCCACATCTCTTACTAACCAGGATAGTGGTTTAGTAGTTGGATGGTGTCTCAGTGTGTGGCTTGTAAGGCTCTGAAGGCATTTTAAGGTGTAGAAAACGTCCATTGCTCACCCCCAAATTTAAGATAGCAACTCAAGTCCTCCAGGGTTGGGGAGCATCTGTGAATGCTACATTAATCATGGATCCACTTGCTGCCTTGAACTGCTAGCAGCAGTTCTTGAAGGGTTCAGAAATGTCTTGAGTCTGCAACCACCAGTTATAGCCTGTGTTTTAGACAGTCCTGACCATGAGGGTGCACTGACTTGGCCGTCAATCCCAAGTTAATATATTCCTGTTCCCATGTAACTCTATACTGCCTTCCCAGTCATGCTGCAAGTGTTCTTTGTAGATCTGTACAGTAATAGATCAAGAAGCTGATCTGGCTTAAAAAAGCATTACCTGAATAAAGGAGTGATGTGCAGAAGTGTAGGGTTTCAAACACAACTGGTGGTAGACAAGTGTCAGGAACAGCTTGAGCCATTATTATCATCAAAGCCAATGCAATGTCAAATCATGAGTTGAGATGCTGCTGACTCAGGGACTTACACAAAGACAGATGAGTCAAGTGGGTGTTGTTCTTTCAAAAAGACATGCACAGAACTATAGAATGTTCTTAATGGAAACATTTCTGTGTCTTGAAACTTCAGAAGAAATATTAAGATCGATGATTCAAAGAGAAGGAGCAAGAATTAGCTTGGTTCCCAAATCTACTGGCGAGGGTTGTCTTTTGGGCTCTGGTTTCTTTTCCCAAGTCTCTTTGTGTAATTTTATTTAGTGATTATTTTATGTTGAAAGAAACCCCAAATACTTGGGTGCATGAGTCAGAAACAGGGAGCACATTAAAACAGGGGGAGATGAATAAGTCTGGGAGATGGAAATGTTTCTACCATAGTCCACTCCATCTAAATTGATGTCCATTTAAAATCACCTTTTATATTATGTAAACTCTCTCCTCTGTTACTTGCATGACTTTTTTTTATATTTTCATCTGTCCCTAATAGCCCTTCTTGCTTTTTCAGTGTCAGAGGGGCCTACCAAAAGAGTTCTCTGTTGGCTGTACTGCCTTTAGAGCAATAAAATCTGAGTAAGACAGGGCTGTGTCTGTGTGGTGGAAAGAAAGAGGGGCACAAGTGGTGTTCAGGTAGTGAAATAGAGTCCCAGGCACAGATAGCAGAGTAGTATTCAAATGAAGCTTTGGTTACTTATGGCTATGTCTTTAAAAATAGTTTTTAATGGATTATTTAAATATGATTTTGTGTGTTCTAGTGCTAGTATCGATAAAGAAACAATTGCTGGTACCAGTTCACCACAGGCAATGTTGGATCACCATCCTGCGACAGTCATGATGGACTTGCAGTCGGAAGAGGATGTCAAACCTCCTCCTGCTTTGATTATAGACTCACAGCAAAATGAGAACTTAGAACAAGAGGAAGAACACCAGCTGGTGCATATTATGGAAAGGTCTCCTTCAACATCAGTGTCCTCAGTTGATATGAGAGTGATGATGTCTCCTTCCCCTGTACCAAGAAGAGATGAGTTTTTTAGGCTTGAGGTTGGAGAACGCTTTAGACCAATGTGTGGTTATGACCCACAGATGTTACAAATGCTGAAAGAAGAGCATCAAATAATATTGGAAAACCAAAGAAAAATTGGTCTTTATGTCCAAGAAAAAAGGGATGGTTTGAAAAGAAAGCAACAACTGGAAGAAGAACTGTTGCGAACAAAAATCAAAGTAGAGAAGCTGAAGGCAATACGACTACGCCGTGATCTGCCAGAGTACAGCAATATCTAAATATTTTATTACTTCTGTCATATTCTTTGAAATTCTTAATAATAAATGCAGAATCGTTTCTTATGTTAATATGGATGGATCAAAATCCAGGCTTGAGACATGAAAGCATATTTTCCATGTTGTTTAAGTACCTTAGAGAAATACCTCGTATGGGTTTGAATGCACCAACTCTTCTGGTCCAAAGTGTAATCAAATCCTGTACATTTAAGTGTTTAGAATGAAAAATCCAAACTTTTAAAATATTGCCACTTATCTCTAGAGTTGTGATGAGCTAATGGAAATTTAGCTCAGCTCTTGTTAAAAATTTTGATCATATGCATTATTTTTTCAAATAATCACCTTTAATATCTTAATGAAGTTGCAGGTAAATAAATGCATATAAGAAGGAGAAATAAGAGGCTATGTTTAAATGTTTTATTCTTTTCAAGTTGGTAAATCTTATGACAGTAGTGACATTTTGCTGACATGTCAGCTTGGAAAACAAAATTACTGGATTGTTATATTTTTTTAATGTTCAGTAGACAGTTGAATAAATGTACGTCTTTCTAAAAGTTCATACTTTTTAATTTTTTCCAGTGAAGGAGTGTTTCCATAGAATGTTTTCAAAATAGAGACAATGAATGCAACACTTGGTTTTTAAGACTGCATGCATGTGTAATTTGTGTGTACAGTTACCATGATTGTGTATTCAGTTATAGTAATTATACTGGTGATCAACCACATAAATATCTAGTTTGCTCATTTGCATGCATAATTACTACAGTGCATGTGCAACCAAGACAGTTGCAGGTGCCTTTGATCAATATCACTATGACTATAAGCTACTGAAATAAAATAGTTTCTGTATGTAAGTAACACATGACTTGAAATCAACAGAAGACTGTGTTATTCTGGGTCCCTTTTATAGATGCTGTTGTTCCGATCTTTCAATTAGTTTCAAATAAAAAGCCCCAAATGAAAACAAAATTGATTCTTCTGTCTGTCCTGGTAGCAGCTGTTTCCTCTGTAGTTATGATCAACGTTCATAACTGGAAGAAAAATACTTGGAAAATATCAGTCCCAGATGATTAATTTCTCCATAATTCTTAGTCTCCTGCCTGTTATGAATGGATCCACAGCTGCCTTAGACCTCTGGCTCCTTTTTCCCCGTAACAATGCTTTCCCCTTCCTCTAACCTTTACAGCAAGCAAAGGAAATGAAGGACAGCATCAAGGAAAAAGAGAGAACAAAGGAAATGTAATTCCTCTTGTGCCTCCCATCTCAGAGGGCCCCAACAACAGAATGAACAAAAGCAATAGGAAGGAGACTATTTCTTCCTCACTCCTGTCACCACTGTTTTCCCAAATTTGCTTCTTTCTTCACTCCCACAAACCTCTTCATGCAGGCGTGGGCCATTGGTCTGCATCAGCAGACTCTCAATGAGGTAAGCCTCACACCTCCTTGTTGGTCTTCTGAGTAAATCAGGTACCACAGGGGTAGGTACTTATTGAAAACTGAAGACTGGAAGCATATAGGTGTAGTTGAGGAGCTAATGGAGCTTAAAGAGTTGTAGTTAAATTTTGTGATATAATAATCTTGACTGTCAGTGCCCAGGATAACTTTAACAGGTTTCAGGTAGGAAAAGTAAAGGAAGCAAGTTTTTTGTTTGCAAACTCAGGAAAAATACAGAACAGTGAAAACAGGTGTTGGCAACGTGGAGTTCCCCAATACTTTTTCAGTTGTTTTCTTGAGAAGAGAGTACTGTAAGTGTTTTGGGTATTTTTGAGTGTACAGAACATGATGGTGCCTGGATAAGTGGCCTTTGTTGCTGTGCAGTCCTTGGCTTTCTGCTGTGTTTCTTAGTTCAAGGACATTGGTGTGTTTTTGTGTAGCTGGAAGCGCTTCAAGGAGATACTCACTTCTCTGAGTTCACAAGAATCAAAATGCTGGCTTTAATAAATAAATAAATAAATATTTTATTTATTCTATTCTAATATTTTATTCTGCTTCTCAGAAATGGGAAACAGCACTAAATTATCTGCCCTTGCCTCGTAATTTGGAAATGTATGATCTTATTCTTTCAGTTCAAAATCAGAATTCTGGTTTCCAGTGGTAGGGAATTAATTTCTATTTCTTGTTTCTGTTCTTACATATTATGCAAATGAACAAGTTTTTAATAGTTCAGAAAATAATTCCCATACTGCTCATTGTCTTGCTGTGGTTTTGAATTATAGGTACTCTTAACACTGGCCTCCAAAATGCTCTAGAGACTTTAGAATGTTTTCTTTTGATGCTAGATGAAGAGGTGACTTCCAGGGTTTCTACTGGTGTGGTATTTTTATTTTGAGGACTAGAACTAGAGGAATTTTCAGGCTTGGAAAGCTTATAGTCTTTTCTGAACTGGCAGGCAAAGTAGTTGCAAAAATAGGACTCTGCGTAGAGCAAAGTCTCCCTTGTGTTCTTGATGTTGGAAGGGGAAGGATGCAAATGAGTAAAGAAATACACTGTACCCTTATAGGTGGTGTTCTTCCATGTTTCGTTGTTCTGACTTGGTGTCACTTGTTAGTGGAAGACTTTTATTCTTACCTGTGAGCAGCACCTCTAGTTCAGAGATCTCATGCTTCTCATTTGCTGTGTTCTCAGTTTTGTTTCTTTTGACTTTCGGGGAGCTTGGGAAAGGGGGAAACATCTGTTGGGTGCCCATGGAGCTTGCTCCTTTCTTTACTAGTGAGATGATGTTTATTTCCTTTCACTAGAGAAGTGTTTCTTCCTTCAGTGCCATTATATTGCTCTCTCAGTGCAGTGTGGTGCTGACTATATATTACACCTCTCTGTGTTGGTGGATTTGCATTTCTTTCTCACTCCACATCTGTTTTACAGTATCAGGTTATCTTTCTGAGTCAGACTTCTCACTTCTCCATGCCTGTTCCTGGTTTTTTTCCATGTATTCCTAATGCTGGGTACATGCACCACAGCTGTGGCTGGTCCTTCTGGACCATGAAGTGCTATGAATTTTTACTGTTCCAGCAAATGATACTGTTCTAGCATGTGTGAAAGGGATGGTAGGAAACCCTTCCCTCCTTCACCCTCGTTCTTATCCTCTTACTCCCTTCATTACATCTGGCAGTGCCATTCCCTGTCTGCATGTTTATAACGTACAGAGTACAAGCAGAGTAATTTTAGGCAAGGACAAATTTCTACCATATGTTCATGTCCTTCTACTAAGATAACTGCAATAAACAGGCTGTAGGAGTAATTTAATTCCAAACATCTAATGGATTTATGTTTACGATTAGAGTAAAAAACTGTGACTATGATAACTTTGTGATAATTGTGATAGCATCTTGTGTAATTTCGTCTATCCAGGTAGTTGGCTAACAATCAGTCTATAATTTCATTGCTGCTACCTAATTATCTTGCTTTTTTTGTTCTTTCTTCTCCCTGTAAGCTTTTGACTCCTGTGGAATGCTTGCCTTAGATCAGAATTCTTATCAGGTAAAAATGGTAAGAAAGAATACTCCAAGACCAGGAGAGATTGCTTGTAGCTTATTGTACTTGTCATACCCCTGTTTTCAAACATTTTCCACCTAACTAGCTTAAATTAATTTCTTTCATTTGTATTTATACACATTTTCTGATTTGGGATTTCTTCCCCCTATAAAATGAAAATCCATAAGGTTGAGCTTGCATACTGTCTTCTTTGGGCAAACTTGTGCTCAATAGATTTCCACTAGTCAAAGCCTTTAAGTTCGTTATAATTAAATGAGACTTGTTTCTGAGTGGGAGGAAGAAACAAGGAATTGTGCTACCCAGGCTGCCTGGCTAAGCTATCTTTTAAAATTTCCTATGTCTTATTTTAAAGTGCTTTAGGATGCTTCCATGTCAATTTTGACTTCAGTAAAATAATAAAACGGTTACTCAAGAAGGTGATAGAATGTTGTTTTCCTAAGGTGTTGATTACTTTTCCATTTTGCATATAAAAATAAAAAGAAGCCTCTAAAAAGAACACTTTTAGCATTGAAATGCATTAAATATAGCTTCTCAGTGTGCATTCCTAACAAGTAAGGCTATTACTCTGTTTTAAATATCCAGGTCTTAAATAATTTGAGAAATCTTACTCTCTGTGTCTTAGATTGAAAAAAAAAAAAAAGGTGCTGTTTATGGTAGTTAAAATAATGTCTGTTAGCTGTCTGTATAAACCAGGACTAAATTTCAATCATTCTGCTACCTCTGTTTCTGTGTTTTATCTCTGCTAAGACCAAAAGTGTTCACCTTGGTCACCTTGGTGTCAATCTTTTTTTCGTGATGCTTGCTCTTAAATGGCATCCACTTTGTCTGGGTAAAGTTTTTCTCCATAATAAAGATACAGTTTCCTGAAGTTCCATTGAACGCTAACAAAATGTGAATTCTTCCTTGTAAAACCTATAGTCGTTCAGTGGTAAAATAGCTGAAAACCTTGCTTTTGATTTGTGTATGTGGGGAGGTGGATGAGGGTCAGAGAACCCAAGGAAAGCTCAGCCATCTGTAGGCACTGGCATTCCCCACTGCCCCTGCCTTTCTTCCATGCTGTGGGATTTTCACACTATTTTATCCTAGTGATTACACAGAATGATTTGTTGATGTGTCCAGATATCTCCTCAGTATAACACCTTGTTTGACTCTGTATTACTCACACAAGAAGAATATCATATAATTTTAATTGAATACTTAATCAGCAGTTACTCCACATAATTTATGATTTCTATTTGCTCTTTAACAAAACTGCAGACTTGGAAAATGCTACTGATTTTTTTGTATTTTACTATGCAATTATATTTTTTTTTAAAAAGAAGTTGATATTTCCTGGCCATTTCCTTTTGGCTCTTGATTTTCATGTATAGTTAGGCACAATAATTGGCATAATTTGACATAAATATAATGAAAAAATAATTCCACTGGCTTACATTGCCCCTCCAGATTTGGTTGACTTCAGGACCCAGTTTGGTTAAGGTTCAGTCATTTTGTTTACAGTATTCTGTGTGTTGCCATTTGCTTGCTTTTTATGTTGTTGTAAGAGCCTTGTCTGTGTTGCTAATACTTTCTCAAAATATATGCATTTTCAAAGTTTGGAACTTTCTACATGCTTGAAATAAGTCAACCAGTTTATAAATGACTGATTTTTTTAATTTTTTTTTTTTTTTTTAGCTTTCATTTAACAGAAGCAATTGGACAAAATGTTTATCTAGTTTGGGGGTGGGGAGAAGGGATGTTGGACTGCCTGTGGTTAGTTGCTACAATGTTGTTTGTGTCCTGTACTGCATCAGATAAAAACTTGCAGTAGTGTCCAGTTGTATTTGTTACTAATCACTGAAGATGTCATGTGAAAGAAGTAATTTGTCATCACTCAGCAACAGTTTACAAATTTTACATAGGCCACTTGTCGATACTATTAAGAATACCATTTTGTGAAGTCAAAACATTTATGTGTGGTACATAACAGAGATACAGGATTAAAACCAGTATGTTACTATTGCTATTGCTGTGTTCTTTATTATAATATGGCATTTGTTTCGGGCTGCGCTGTAAGCCACCCCCGAAAAAAAATGACTTGTAAGCTCTGCAGGTTTCACCCAAGTAATGTTTGCATTGGTTTGCATTGTGAGGAGGCTTTGGCAGTAGGTTGTATATGACAAGATGACCTTAGTAGCATTAACTATCAGTTTGGTCAAGCTACTTTGTGTCCTGTTACCTCCTCTCAGGCTATAATGTCTGTGTTCTGTGTATGTGTTTGTTGATGACTCATCTTTTTCCTGTGAAACAAATCGCAGGGAGAATACTCTGTTTAGCAGATATTGAATTTTTATCATCTTTCCTTTGTAGTGTTCCAGTTTCCCTGTGCTTTTGAAAAAGTACTTGAAACTTGGCATGAAGCTGGTCTTTGGCCATTCCTATAAAACCTCACTCAAGTTTGTCTTAATTCGTAAGTCATTAGCAAACGCAGAAGGTGGTCATTTTCAGAACAAGTTTGTTACACTTTGGACGTAGTCCATAACAACTGATTCTAGGAAAGCGTGTCCAGCCTGGGCACATGGCACTCTTGAGAGTGGATCAGGGAGTTCTCCAAGTTCAAGGTGTGAATACCTTGAATGAAAGCAAGAAAATGTGTCTGTAGTTTTGCCAGGAATGGGACAGACAGCCTCAGTGAGGAAGCCACTTTGTTTAGATCCAGAGAGTGGCAGATGACAACAAGGATCTCAAGCACAAGTGCCCTTCTTTTGGGGCAGTAAGGATTTCAGAGCTCTTGGATTGTCCAGCTGGATAGGTAATGACTCAGCTCTTTTGCAAAAAGACCAGCAATAGCCTGGAAAATATGGGTTGTAGCTCTGTGATTCAGAGTGCTGCATAGTGTGTGTGCAGAAAACGACTGAACTGAGTTCGTTTAGGGAATTTGGCCTTTGCTGTTTGTTATAATTATTTCTGCTAGATAAAATCTATTCCTTTCAGAATAGTTTTTGTTATGTAACTGTATGTGCTGATTTTCTGTACTTGAGTTTTGAAAAGACAATTCCTAAGTGAACTTCTGAGATGGCACTAAAGATGTGTTTCAGCAGTGCAGAACTTAAATATACTTGGAGAGTTTCAGATACTTTAGCTCTGAAGATCTAGCAGGCATCTCTAAAGATTGTTTTTAGAGGAAATAGAGATAAATTTAATCTTTTTCTAAATCTCATCCTCCTCTCGTGGGCATGCCCATGCATGTGTGTTCGTAGGCACACGCATACCCAACGAGATGCACATAGGGGCAGTTGATATGAAGAGCTGCATGTGCTGCACAGGCTTTCCAGTGGCACCAAGGGTCAAAGCAGTCCTTTGGGAATAGCAAGTAGAGCCAGTCTGCTGATGGAAAGCTGCCACATCTCCATGTCTTCTAGCGTTTCCTTATATAAGTGGTCAGCTCAGGACCAAAAATAGGCAGGGTTGACATAAAGTAGGCTCTGTTAAAGGCATCACGAATTTAAGGCTTCTTGCTTGGAATCATTGTATTAATTTGCACTGGAATTTCTATACAATTTAAGTTGTATTCAGTTTTCTTACATCCAGAGCCAGAAAAAGCAGGACAGTAGACACCTTGTACCTCCACAATGATGAATTTCTTCTCTTCCCTCCTTCACCTTCCCTGTTTTATTTTGCTTTCCTAGTAAGAATTACAACTAAAGCTCTAGGTTTTTGTGTTTGGGCCATAAATATTACTTTTCTGCTTGGACTACTGAATGGATTACATTTATGTAAATCGAAGTTATGTAACTTGATTTGGAAAGATTACTTTTTCCCTTTCCAAATATTTCGTCAGCCACTCTGCAAGTAATCATTGCTGCATAACACATGAAAATTCTAAAAAATATGACTCATCCTTTGTGTGCCTCTTCCCAGAGTAATGTCATAAATTTTAAACAGTCCTGCTTAAATAATTTAGGATAGGAATATGTTGTGTTTCATGCTTGTGACAGTGGGCATAAGTTTTATTGATTACTTGTGTTTTAAAGACTCTTTACTGTAATCCAGGGAAATCAAAGATGGCCATTAACAAACACAAATAGGACATTAAAAGTGTTTTTCCTTCGAGAATGTGCTAAAAAAGATGTTAATACGAAGGATATGTAATCTTAATAAATCCCTTTCTGCCTGCTTGCTTTTTGTTACAGATCTAAGTCTTTGCATTTTAGAAACAGATTTTGTACAGTGCAGAAATAGTTTTGTTTTTCTAAAAAAAAAAATGATAGAAGTAATAAGAAATGCTTAAGAGAATGCCAAACCACATATTTTCAAATTACCTCATGTGGGTTTAGCTGAGTACCTTCCATTTACATTTAAACACAAAAGGATGAACACTTATATCTCTGCAAGCTGCTTCCAAAAATGACTGCTTTTTGAGAAGGCTACAATTAGCCTGTGATTGTGTAATAGTCTATTAACTATTTTTTAGTAATGTGGGTTTTTTGGTAATTTAAATATTTGGAATATTTTCATATCACATTTACACTATAATTTATTGCAATAACATTCAGTATTTACAGAACCCAAGAATAAATTTTGCTTTCGGGTATCACTTCTGCATTTATTTTTCGAAGTAAAAACCCTTTTACTTGACAAATTAATCAAAACAACTTTCAGTGTGGATGGCAACATGAAGAAGTATAGTAAACAGTCGATTTGGATGGCGTTTGACTGGTTCCAATGTTTTACTGAGCTGATCTGGCTCACTGCACCGAATGATGCCTGCAGCCTTTCGGAATTCTCAATGATGCTGCTTTTTCCTTTGATAATAGGACTTGCACATCTATTTCTGTGGACCTGACAGAAGCTTTCAGCTTAGTTCATTAAATTTTTACAGCGAAAGCTGGAGTCAGTTGGATTTTTAGACAGCTGAGAGGTTTAGGAAGAGTAGTTTTCTGCCATGGATCTGTAATTTTGAAAGTATGTGCTCTCCATCCTCCCTCCTCTACACCTGATACCCTTAAGAGGTAAATGTTTCATTAAATGGTGATGAGAGGATTGTTCCTTCTTGTTCAAATTAAATACATCTACCAGCTCTGTTATTGTATATAGAAGGTTCCTATTTGAAAATAAAGGTTACATACTGAAGTGTTCAAAAACTCACAAATAGCACCACCTGAACCCAGTTTTCACATTCTTTTGGGTATAGTCATTAAGTACATGGTTAAGGATTGTATTTCTGTAGGCTTCCTTGCCAGTTCATGGAATGCACCGTGTTGACTCAGTGAGTCACTATGCAGTATTTTCTTTCCACTTCTTTGTTCAGTTATAGAGCTACACCTTGTTCTCAACACACTTTTCAAACTATTTTGAATTAATTAGCTAATTTTTTCCTCTCGTGCTCATTGTGATAGTATCTGAGTGCCTCCGAGATGTAATTACATTTTACAACATCCTTGTGAGACAAAAAGTTGGTGTAATCTCTACTTTCTAGGAGATAAAGTGCGACTGAGGCACAGAGAGAATAACACCAAAAAGCCCCACTTTTATGGAAGGTGCAGACTGAATCATGGAGGACTGCACTGTCTTGGTGCTTTAGGATACCGAACAGTTAATCGTTCCCAACCACAACTTCCAGTTACACTCATGAGTGTTCACTATTAATACAAACGAGACTGAATCACAAGGCAGGCGCTCAGACAAATGTTTATTTCTGAAAGTTGGGGTTAAATGATCTTTACATCACAGAGAAACTTCAGAAGACATGCAAGTAAAGTCCAGTTCTCTAAGGCATTATTCAGCTTATCTAACCACAAGATTGGACTATCTGTCCTTGCAGCCTTGTCCGTCCCACACCTTTTGCGATTTACAATAAAGCAGTGCAGGGATGGCGGAGGCAGCAGCAGCCTTTTTTCCTGCCACTTTTCCTGCCTTTCCAGCAGTTCAGTTCTCTGCACTGAATGAGCAAGAGGTCCCATGGCAGTGTAGTGCAGCATTTTTTCTCTAAAGACTTCATCATGAATGTATATGCACAGTGGGGCAGATCAGGTCACTGGAACACCTTATTTTTGACATCTTCAAACTTTGCTTGACTTCACAGCCTTAGAACTATTCACTTAATGGAAGATGGGTCATAGAGGTGGTGGGCAGGTGGTTAGCGTAATGTTGTACCATAAGGTTGTTAATCTCGTGGGTTTTGGAGCAAATTAACATTTCTAAACAGATTATTCCATATAATTTGATATTTTCATCTGTGTGAGACAGGGTTGAAAACCTTATCTTTCCCCTTTAAATAAATAAAGCAAATTACTGCATAAAGACACCACTGAATTCAGTGTAGACCATTAATATCAAGGCATGAACTGTTTTGCCCAGTGAGTTTTGCACGTGTTTGCTGACAGCAAAGAAATTGAAAGACCGAAAATTTTTCGGGTTGAAGAACAGAAGATACTGAGGAGACTTCAGGGAAAGTGATACGATGATTCAAACTTTAGCTCCTACTTTGCCCATGTGGACTTGTCCACTAGAAGTTATTTGTCCAATTCTGGGTCTTCTGCTGGTCCTAAACTCAGAATTGATTTGGGTTTGTCTTGCAGGGAATAATCTGTGAAGTGGATCCAGTTCAGGAGCTTAATTACCTTCATCTCTTACATTGCACCTAAATCTTCCATTGCAGCCCTATTCACATGTAGAGCAGCTACCAAACCTGAGTCTGTAAAATTATATAGAACAGTGTAACAATTACAGTATTTTTAAGCTGACTACCTTTAAGACCACCTTGGTAGTCTTAAAAATTGAATTTAAAAAGTTGAAGGAAAATTGAATTAAAAAAGTTGAAGGATGGGGGAAGAGAAATGGGCCCTGTTTACCAGGACGTTGTGTTTATATGAGTGCCTTTCATATCTTTGTGCAGTCGGTGCCCTTCTGTGCTCAACTGCTTGCCATTTTTGATGTCGCAATACCACGTTGTCTTTAGTTGGTTTCTTCTGTTGTCATTTTCCACTTCTATTTTCCCTGTCATTGCCTAATCAAGCTCCTGTTCTCTTTTATTCCTCCCAAGCTGTCCTGTGATTTCCCTCAGTGTTTTCCAGCTGTACATTTTCATAGTGGATCTTGCATTTTGAGGGTCAGAGATGAGAGGCAGTAAGTTGTTTTTTTTTGCACTAGCTCCTACTCAGAAAATTCCAACTCTCTCTCTGGTCCTTGACTCTTCTACTGGACCCCAGTCCCAGTCTGCCTGAGTGGTTCTCCCCAACCATCCTCCCAACATATCCCTTTGTTTTCCTACTCTTATTTCCTGTCTGGTTTCTAGCCTTTCCCTGCATGCTCTCCTTCCAGCTCAGACTTACGGTCTTTTACCCAGTTGCCAATTTTCCACTGGTTTAACATCAGCCTTCCTTTCCAGCAATAGTCTTTCTTTTCAGGCTTCATCTCCCAAACTGCTTTTCCGTGTAGCTGGTCCTTGTCCCTTCTGCCATCCTTACCTGTTTGGTGCCAGGAGAGGGGAAGGTGGTCTGAAGGAGAGGGCAGTGGAAAAATTCCCTGCTGGAATTGTGGAAGAAACCCAACTTTGGTCTGAGCAGTGAAAGCTGTGACTACAGAGAAGCCTATTCTTGGCCTCAGTTAGAGCATGTCCGGTGTGTAATCCTCGAGAAATTAAGCTGCAGAGAATGTGCAAACTGCATTTATTTCTAAGAGCTTTTAGCTTTCAGGAATGGAAAAAGTTTTACCTTAGCAAAAAAACCCCAAAAACAATCAGTGTTATCTGCTCCACAGCTTTTTAGACTCTTCTCCAGAGTATGGAGCTAGTAGAGCTTCTACAAGGAATAAGAGTTCATTGTGGCTAAGACTGGATTAATCTGTGATTTTTTTTTTTTTTCTTATAAACGGTGATTTTTCTTTCACTGCCAGTTTTTATAGACGTTGTGCATGTGTGTGGATATGCATGCTTAAACTGAGAGAGCCTAGCATGGAAGATGTACTATGGACTGATGAAGGCCTGGCAAAGTTATTAGCTATGAAGGCATGGCAAAGTTATTAGCCATTTAAAATAAAATCTACTGAAGGAAATCTCCATAGTATTACATGGTCAGGAATCTAGAGGCTAGTTTGACTGGCATTTCAGGTTATTAAGAGACTTTGAAACAGAAGTTTAAAATTATTTAAAATTTTTTATCATTTGCATTTTTGTTTAAAAATAATTTTGGATTTAAAACAATGATGTGTTTTCCAAAGAAAATATTCCTGCTTGAAGTATCAGTCTTTAGGTGAGTTTGCTATCTATGCTCATACATGAACAATGAATTACAAATACATTTTGTCTTAGAAAGAGAGGTACAAAGCACTGGGTTATAATCAAATAACTCTGAAATGTAATCCCAACTGTCATTGATTCCTGTGGGTTTAGGGCAAGTCGGCTGGACTCTTAATGTTTGCACTCCTTCTGAAGTCTCACGGAAGTGCTGTGAGAAGAGTTATTACATATTTTTCCATCTTGGAGGCACACTAATATCCATTTACATGTTAGCATAGTATTAAGTTTATCATTAGACTGAAATTGCTTTGCAAGTGAGACATGATGCTATCTGACCCGTATTTCTTTAAATATTCCTGGGATATCTTAGGAGTGTGTGACATATATATCTTTCATAGGCACCTAGACATTTAACTGCTATGTAAACATCTATTCTCAAAATGTTATGAATTAATTTAATTAAAGAACTTTTCGATTACTTCTTCTGCTCAGAAGAAAGAGATGGTGCTGGCTCGGTGGACCAGACTGATGGCACCTGAGCAGAGTCACTGCAGAGGCTGCAGCAGAGCACTGGCATTGAGTTTGGGCTGTGATTCATTCAAAGCCTGTCTCCTTTTAGTGCAGTTCGGATTTTTTGATTTGCCTCCCTCTATTTCTTAATTGTTCCTTAGTGCTATAGAGTGCAACTTGAATCAAAGTTGTCTTCTCTAAGCTGTAATTTTTGCATTGCAACAGGACTTTCTATTGAGAAGATTAGAGCAGTTGAGGGAAAACTCACCTGTTGTTTCATACACGCTTACACCATGGAAGTTCAGGTGTGGAGGTGTTGGGTAACACAGGACCTATGGTTTAAAAATCACCCCAACCTAACAGTAGCTGCTACAAAAAAATGGGCAGCCTCCCGGTCCCCTTGGTCCAAACTGCACATACCCCTTCCCTATATTGACTGTAGTTGCTGGTGGGATTGATGGAGCTGGCTTTCCTGCAGCTGGTGGATGAGAAGCAGAGCAGGAGAGGGAAGGAAAGGTGAGCTCATGGGCTTTGGCAGCAGCCCGCAGTTGGATGGGGTTAAGCCATCCATTAAACCACACCCAGGCCAAGGTGCCAGTGCCCGGCTCACTGGAGCGTGCCCCTCACTCCTCACGGCAATGTGTGTGTGCTTACGGTGCTACAGCCCACAGTGCCCTGAAAATGAACGCTCGGGTTACCTTGGGTAGTCTTTCATAATGCAGCTGCTTTCTTGCTGCATTGGGAGTAACCTAACACACTTAATCAATGCATTTTCTCTAAATCCTGCTCATCAGAAACTGGTTAAACTAGTTTGCCATTGGAATGCTCCCCGTCCCCTCTCCTGGATTCAGTCCCGATTTCTGTAAATCATCACCTTCCTGAGGCTGCTGAACCTTTCCTCGTATCAGCTAGGTTATGGTTTATATCTTGAAACCTAGGCCCTTGTTTTCTCAACCAGAGAGAGACAGCTTTATTTGTGGAAGCTTTTCAAAGCCTTGTTAGCCATGTCTTTAAAGTTCCCAAGCCCTTCCTTTGGGAGGAGAGCTATGCCGCTTGCTACCGTTCCTTCATGGTTAAGCAAACCTCACTGCCAGGCTGGGCTTGTGACTGCTTGGGAGAGAAATGAGGGGGCATGATTTCCTGATGTTTCTCATACCATGGTGTATGCATAGTTGCTGTTACTTATTATTTTCACTCTGAACTGATTAACAGCAGAGCTCAGAAGATAAAATTGCAGTTTATCTTCCAGGGTCTCAGCAAATCCAGCTCTATTTCAGATACTGCCTATGGTCTCTGAGTAGCAAGGGGTTTCTGTTGAATCCACTGCTCTCTGTACCTCTGTATCAAACACTGAACTTAGTTTCTGTGCGTAACATACCATTCTCATTTCAATTCCTGAAAAGCTCATGACACTGTATTTATTGAATCTGAATATTCTGCTATTGCACTGGAATAATCTTTAAAGTTAAATAGGTGTGTAGCTGAATACAAACAAAACTGATAAGATAAAAAGAAGGTTGAATGCAAATACCTAGTCAGCATTGTTGGTGAGCAGGTTTAGGTTTTCTACACAAGGACATTATATGGAAGATAATTTTGAGAGGATGTAATTATTTTTACATAAAGATGTTTAATTAAAAAAAAACCCTTACACTTTTATCTGAAACTATACTGTAGTTATTGGTAAAAGGAAGATAATTTATGTAGCATAGAAACAAATTGGTATTGAATATTTCTGTAAACAGAAGTTATGGTAATTCAGAAGACAGATTGAGGGAAGAAGTCTGAACATTGCACAGGCTATAATTTTTCATTTTCCTGATAGGAACATCGTAGTATTGCATGGAATATTGGTGTCCAGTTTGCTTCTTACTAGAGACAGGTTGCTTTGGAAATCTTTTTCAGCAAAAGTCACTATTACAAAAGGCTAGCAATTTCCAGCTTTGTTTCTAAATTATTGGTTTTCTAATTATTTTAAATGAAGCAGAGATAAGAAAAGTTTGAAGACTTGGTATTGACTTGAAAGTTAAGCTACTGGTGATTCAGATAATACCATGCAGGACGCCCTGAGTAAAAGAGCAATGACCATAAAACAGATCTCAGGGGTCACCAAACCCATGTGGGAGGTCAGTGAAGGAGACAAAGAGGTGGTCATTTGTTTATGGATGGCCATCCTTCAAGAGAGAAGAAGAAAATTCTGCGGTGAAATCTCCAGTTCTTGCAGTAATAGTTTAAAATCTTAATATAAGGAAAGTACTTGTTGATTAAACTAAGAGAATCAGTTTGAAAAACAAAAAGAAAACCGTCTTGTATTTATCTGTTGAATCAATTTACAATTAGAAGCTTGATATAGAATAAAATTAATCTTTTGTATTTTTTGCAAGGTACAGGTTTGCTCTCTTCTCCCCTCTCTCTTTCACTTCTCCAAATCTTATCACTTGTGATTACTGAAGATCCAATAGAGCCTTTTAACTCTTTTACAGAGCTGCTAGGATTTTTTTTTGTTACTGTCTGATTCATTTACCAAGATTCATGTACAAAAAATTCCCTACATTTCAGAAAGGGTTACTCTGTTCCATATTCTTATCCTCCTGTGAAATGCCAATGTTCAGTAGCTGCTCTGTTATTCCTTGGAGATGGGGACACATCTGCTACATGAAACTACAGATGTTGGCTAATGCACTGAAGAAACATCTACATATGGAAAATCCTGTCTGCTTGAGGCACTGCATTAGCGTAGAGTTCTATACAGACAATACAACTCTTAGAGTGTTTTGGAAAGAAAATTCAACTCGATAAATACAGTTAGATAATACCTTTTTAGTAAACACTAGTCTGAAAACTTGCACTCATTTTAGGTATGTAATTTATGAGTATTTTGCAGTTTTAAGAATATGTAGACTTGATGTAGAAGTGATAAAGCTGCTTCTTTATTGAACCATTGCTGTGAGCAAGAATTTCCTCTTGCTGCTTCTCCTTTAAATACCAGTACGCTTGCAAATTTTGGAAAGGTTAGCCTGTGGCATAAGCGCTTTTCTGTAACAGATTTGTATAGTGTTGAATCCCAGATGGAATCAAAGGAGCAAACCGATTTAAGCTTTTAACCAGCATGCAAGGGTATTTTAATGAAAATTAGTCTAATTCTCCTTTTGAAGCTGTGCATGTGCTGAAAAGGAATGCTACAGATATTCCTTTAGGTAATGCTGGTGACTTCTCTACCGTTACTTATCTCAGATTGCTAACTCTTGAAAGCACATGTTTGTTCTTAATCGATGTTGTAATCAACTGTTGTCTGTTCTATTATAATTTCTTAACCTTATTAACCTAAATATTACCTATTAATATTTATATCCTTGACACTTATAATTGGGTAACTGCTGACAAATCTAAATCAATCTAAGCCTAGTAACAGCGTTTGAATATTGGTGCATACTCAAGAGATGGTCTGTTTCAAGATTTGCACAATTACTTATTTTTGAAAGGTGCAAGGAAAGGAGTTGAAATTATGTTTTGTGTTATTACAGTTATGGTTATTCTGCCACTTAGTACAGATGACTTCAGCTTCAGATCTGGTTCCTGGACTGCTTTGTTCCCTTTTCCCGAGTTCTGTGTTGCTGTCCTTGCTTTCAGAACATTACCCAGCACCATCTCACAAGGACCCTGCTTTCATTTTCTCCTGTGGTCATTTCCCTGTTGCTTTTTTTTTCAGCCTTTCCTTTTATTCTTCTTCCATTCTTATCGTCTTGTATATATGTCGAATTAGGAGGTCACTTACTAATGCAACAAGTAATCTGATTTCCCTGGAAGTACATACTTTCTGAAACAATGTAATGTTGGTTTGTTTTTTTTTTTTTTCCAGAGTGAGTCCTTATGTGCTGTTCTGTCTCAACCCAAACTTACCATAAGGACGGGAAATATACCACTTTGTTTATATAAGACGAAATGTATAGTTTATTATCCTTCTTTTTTTTGAAATGCAGAAGACTGTACACTTTATCAGGAGAACCTGAGATATTCTTTGTTATTTTATTTCCCTTTTAGATGCACTGTATTTGCCAACATCAGGGACTGCAAAGGAAGAAGCAGCTCAGGAAGCACCTGACTGCCTTGCGAAATATTTCAGTGTCGTGTGGTGTAAGGCATCAAAGAAAAAGCACAAGAAGTGGGAAGGCGATGCTATTCTTATTACAAAAGGAAAGTCAGTAATATTGAAAGATATGGAAGGCAAAGACATTGGCAGAGGTACTGTAGAATTGCATACTTGCTCAAGGGAACACCTGGCAGAAAATCGCTGTGTGTTGAATAACAGAGACCCAGCTGTTTAGATATTTCAGTTCTTCATACCAATATTGACCACAGGATGGTAAAACAGTAGAGATTTTGGTTTGTCTTTTTGCTCTGGGAGGGATGGGGAAGACTGCAAGAAAGCTTTACATTTGTTACATATAAGGCAGATGCATGGGGGAGGCTGGAGCAGGCTGAATAACATAATTCACAGAAACACCAAATGCTAGTCCAAAGAGAGGATCTGGGAATCAAGGGCTGTACTAATTCAGCAGAAATGCCAAATGAGGAATGAGTAGTTGATTTTGGTTGCTCATATAATGCAGAAGGGAAGGAGTTAAAATTTGGGGAAACTATACAGGTAAGTTTCTTGTAGATATTCCAGTGAGCAGTAGGGCAATCAGGAATTTCAGAGGTTGGAGCTCTACTTTTCAGCCAGTCAAACAGCTAAAAATATTATCTTTGTTGGAAAGACAGGCAAACAGCAACATTTTCCAGCCCAGCCAAAGTCAACTCTGTAGCAATTTTTAGTCTTGTAGTTTTAGCAGCAGCTGCTGCTGTAAGACATAGTTTGGGTTGATATCAGAGTTAAAAATAAGACTTGCAAACCATAGGCTGCCGTCAACTTGAAGCAGTAATTTTTTACTGAAAGCAAAGCAAGAATTAACTTTGCTAATGGAGCCAAAGATATTCTGTAAGGGAATAGGATTGGACAATGTTTCTGCAAAGCATAGTTTGATTTATTTTAGGTCAGAGATAGCTTCTCTGCTCTTTTGTTACAATCATGACATTGTGAGCCTTGTTAGGACCAGGCAGTTTTGATTTGCAAATCAGTCTGTGACTTAGAAGTTAATTTGAATTTATTTATAGCAAAGCAATATATGTACAGACTTGCTTGTTTCTGAAAAAGGCAGAGTGAAAGAGAGTAATGCCTGGAATGCATCAGCCACCACCCTGTTGTTCTTGTGTTTTTTCAAGTCCTGTCTTCTTGAATTAGCAGCAAACACAATAGAAAAATGAACATTGTGATTTTCTCCGGTAAAAGGTTTTTTACTGTGTTTGATGGTGTCAGAGAGCACGACAATACTAATGTCATTAGTGCTAACTTGCCCATTCAGAATTGCTTTCAATTCTTACTGATTCTAAGAAAATAATAAATTGACCAATTTAAGCAGTGTGAGTTTTAAATTTCTGCAATTATTTAGCTTACTAAGTGAGAAGGAAAGGTCCAGCAGTGGTGCTTACCTCCAAAATTGTGTATAATACTGGGAAGTTTATAGTGAATGTGTATGAGCTCCTAGGATTATTATTTTTAAATTGGAAGAAAAAGGCAAAGGAGGAATTTTTCTTTTTTTCCTTAGGCTTACCAGGGCTGGATCAGGGATGGCACAAGGAAACCTAAAATCAGCACAGATTATAGCTCATTTTTCAGGCAGCAGAATGTCTTTCTGTTCTCCCCTGCAATGTCCTAATTCCTTAATAATGCATTGCAAAGAATTTAAGATATGCTCTCTTGTAAATTGCTGTATGTTACAGAAACGGTTATTTCTGGCAGCTGCATAAGCAGTTGAGCTTTGTAGTTTTGCTTTTTGCCTTCCGAGTTTCCATCTACCCTTAAAGCCCATCCGGTCTTAGAATTAGACTCTTCTGACTGGAATCTGCACGGGGATACACCTGTATTCAGTATGTTCAGCCTGAAGCTATGTAGAGGTAATTACAGAAAACAAAAATGCGGAGCAAAGGAGATCATAAATACTCTCCCCAAGCACCCTTTTTAGGAAGACACATGTATTCTTTTGTGTTCAGGCATCTTCAGCTCTTTCCTGAAAGCAAGTGTTCTTTTGAGAACCAAACAAGGTTCACTGTGTGCCTTCTGAATACTTTCAGAGGAGAGGAAGAAAAGTATCTCCCTTTCCCTTTTGGCCAGACTATTTTTCAGCACTTGCTTAGACTGTGAAACACCTCAGTAATTTTTTCCTCTTACAGGAATTCAAATCCAGACCTTCACCTTCCAACCTTTCACATTCCTAGAAGTGGCAGACCTGAGCTTTGCAAACAGCTTCCAGGAGTCTTTATATATGGTGTTTGTTGGATAAAATGTGCTTTGGGAGGCCTTGCATCTTTCTTCACAGCTGAGTGATTTAACTGCTGGTCTACACAGTCATGCCTTTTTTTCTGTTTTGTTTGGTTTGGCCTGACTAAGCATCCAAGCCTGTTTATCCAAATTTACACAAATTCAACAATTGAGGTAAAGAATTCTGAAGTAGAGATGTGGCTTTGACCTCTCTGACTTAAGGAAATAAATTGTATATGTCGCCTGTTTCTTATGTGACAGCTTCAACCAGCAGAATGCTATTTAAAAGAAGGAACCCCCACTCTTTCCTACACTGTTGTCTTAAAAGGAAGTGGCAGCTGTAGCTGTATTTTGTAATGAGACCAGTAGTATTTGTAGCTGCTCTGAGAATGCCCACCTGACCGAGCCCAACAACTATTGAACTTACTCATAAATCTTGGTAATAATCGGAGCATGTTCCAGAGCACATGTAGAAATGAAGATTTCAGATGCATCTGAATCTTTAAGTGTAAAAAAGCTAATTTAGAATTATTTTAAAAGTAGAATACTCTGTTTAGATCAATAGCAAGAGAGGTTTAGGAGAGTTCTTTTGGGGGCATGAAAGAAAAGGAAAAGGACCTAGGAAGGTTATTAAGGCAAACTGCTGGATTTTACGATATGGGGCTAATTTTTAAAAGTTCTCTTGAACAGTTGTTTGACATTCAGAAGACTTGGTTGGTGTTGAGGATGACTGAGTATTTGCACCTATACTCTGCTATCTAATTCTGATTAGTAGCACTCAAATGTCACTCTGTTAAGAAGCGAAAGGCTTTATGTGTAACAATTAAATGTTTCAGAATCAGTTACTTTTTCACAATTTTTCCTTCCTGCAGATGAGTACTGGTGTTAAGGAAGTAGTACTTGCTACGTTGTCCTAATTCATTCATTTTTATGTTCTTTTAGGTACTGGATATAAAGCTAAAGAGCTAGACAGTCTTGATGAAGGTCAAACACTGATGGTCGGCGGAAAAGAAATTGAAGTGATGGGTGTAATTTCAGCAGATGATTTCAGCAGTGGCAGGTGTTTTCAGGCTGGAACAGGGACTCATGACACAGACCCAACTGCATTATCTCAAACTAATGCGAAACCATTCTGTAAACCATTCAAAAATGTCTGTCAACCCAGTACTAAAGAGAATATGCACAAAGATTCTCAAAGCTGCAAACCTCGCCATGATCCAAATGCTTCAAGTAAGATGGAAATTTTTAAGTTCCTTTAAACATCCTCTGACTCTCAAAAAATATTGAATGTGTAACCAAAATTTTCCTGTTCCTCAGTGTATTACTGAGGTATTTCTGACATATAGTACTAGTGTCTAGCCATGTTAGGATTTTGTCATGTGTGTTTCTAACGAATAAAATACTCTGCACTGCATAAAGTTTTTCATAGTTGTTACAGATGGCTGTGGAAACACATTTGAGTAGTTTCTGAGAGTTTTGCCAAGGGAAATGAGTTTACTGATGGGAGAAACAATCTGACACATACTAGAAGTTCTAGATGAGTTCCAGCTTCCCACTGGGGTCAGTGAAGCACTGCCATAACATGGCAGCATGGTAATTGCAGTGGGAGATCAGTAACAGAAAAGTTGTATCAGTTTGAGAGAATTGCTTCTGTCAATGCCTGATCCTTCACAGCCAGTGAATGTAACTGCTGTACTCAAACTCAACCAGATATGTTTTGGAATAAATGTTTAGTTTTCTAGTACTAGAAGTATTGTGTTCTGAAGAGCCATGAGAGTTCATATATTGTATAGGAACAGGCTGGTTAAGCAGTTGTGTAAGAGGCACCCTATAAACATTTGATAGCTGCAGGAAGTGGTGTTGATTATCTAAGCAGAAGTATTCTTTTGTCTACAAACCATATAGGCGCTATATTCTGCTGGTGGCTCTATCTTTCAGGTGGAAGATAAAAATGAGTGTAAAAAATGTTGCTAAGCAGAGCAATGTTTATTTAAAAAAAATACAATTTTTTTCTACATTCTTACTATAATACCTCCATCCTGGTTCTTACGTCATATCCTGATACTATGGGACTTTTTGAAGCTGTTACCTGGCTGCTGTGTAAATAAACAATAAAATCTTAATCAAGTGGTAATTAGTGATATCACTGGCCCTTTTGTAGAGCATCCTTATTAACACCAGCTTCTGGTCTTAATTTAACTGATTACATTTTATTTAAGAATGTTCCTTCCTGTGACTGCAAGATGATCCAACTGAAAATCTCACCAAAAAAAGCCAATATAGTCATCACATAAATTAACTTTGCTGTTTCTGCACTAGTTTGTTAAAAAGTTACATTTTATTCTAGTTGTCTTCTGTGACTTCTGGTGAATTTGAATACCTCTTATCAGATTTCAGGAGCCCTCAACACATCAATAGGTTGGACTCTCTCAGTCTTTAGGTTTGCTTACACAGGAGAATCACATTATTTAATGCCTGATTGCATAACCTGTTGCAGAAGTTACTGAGATACTTTACAAGACCAGGACCTTGATATTGGAACAGTCAGAGGTTTTCATGTTGAAGTCTGTGATTATAGTTGATTAAAATGTGGCTTCTACAAAATGGAAAGCCAGCAGAACAGAACACAGTGACAAAGATGTAAAGCTATGTCTTCCACATATGATTTCTAAGCTTTTAGTCCAGTGTTTATCCAAGCCTTGTTTCTTCCTTGTTTTCATGCAAATTTTTGTCAGAAAAGTTATCTTTTTGTCACCACTGGCTCTTGAATATATACACCTGCAATTTGATTTAATCCATCAGAACTCAAACCCTTTGTCAGTAGGAAACAAAATCTGTCTGACTGATACAAGCCTTCAACCAACCTATTCCCATTAATAAATTATCAGTATAGATCTACTCTACTGACATAAAAATACCAGAAGCTATAAATTACTTTCTCATTCTGTCCTCTGACAAAACAATTTTTCAGTGAAGGTGTGTAGCAGCAGCAGAAGCAACCCAGTATGGACACTGTCTAGCAACATTATGATGTTTGTAAACAGACTTTGGCAAGCAAAACTGTTATTCAGATGTTGCTCAATACTTCATTCTCTCTTTGCCTCTGTATGTCTTCAAACCTGTCAAATTCTTTTATTTGTACACTGTGGCAGTCTTTGTCAGCTCACACTCAATCCTTCTTAATTTTTTTTTTAGGAAATCAGTGCCTTTTATCTGTGTTTTGTAGGCATAGAAGTCTTTCTTGCAACTGCAAGAATATCCCCTTGAAATGTAGTATTTAGATTTTATGTAGGTCATTGTTTAGGGTTTTATTCTTAGACTTTCAATTCAGAAGTATTTTGGAACTTCTTCTAATTTAACTCAATGAATTCAAAGTCATCATGCAACTTTTATTTGGTAGGTGGTTTCACCTCATCAGAAAAAAACCCCTCATATTTCTCAGTTTATCACCTTTACCTTTGAGAAGAATACAAACTATTTGGAAAACCTCTTTAAAAGAATGTTTTTATGTGGAAGGCAATCTAGGTACTTATAAATGCATTTTCAGTCTAAGAATGGTCAATATATTAAACAGTATTTTTAACAGTCATTAGATCATTGACTTTAACCCTAACAGATTTTGCTAACAGACTAAAAGTATGCTTTTGTGTAATACTTGATTATGCTTTGAACTTCAAGATTCTGTAGTTATGCCACAACCAAATGCAAGTCATCAGTGGATGTTCAATAAGGCTGGTTTACCTGTGGTGGATGTAGTTGTAGATCCTTACATTGCAAATAACCTCCGCCCACATCAGAAAGAAGGAATTATATTTCTATATGAATGTGTAATGGGAATGAGGTAAGGTAATAATTATCATTTTGGCTTTTAATATCTGTAATATTTTCATGCCCATGTTTGAAATGTGACATCTTTGGAAGTTTTGAGCAA
Source organism: Cnemophilus loriae (assembly GCA_013397755.1). Taxonomy (NCBI): domain Eukaryota; kingdom Metazoa; phylum Chordata; class Aves; order Passeriformes; family Corvidae; genus Cnemophilus; species Cnemophilus loriae. The sequence goes on from VZTF01004244.1 coordinate 524,330, forward strand.
TTGTTCAGTTAATTATTGTTAGTAATTTTCTCCCAAAAGAGGCTGCACGAGTTTTTTCTGACCTAATGGTAGCATCACACTTGCCATGATTTTGCCAGGTGTCACGAGAAGCTAGTGCACCAAAAGGTCATTTCTTCATACCAAGTTTTGTAAACACAGATATAGTCAAAGCCATGCTGAAGAATGCTGCTTTCTGGGATTTATATTTCTTATAATTCAAAATTATTCATGTAATTTATAATTCAGGCAGTTAGAATAAAAAAGATGTTATTTCAACCTGTTAAAAAAATACAGTATTGTTTTCAAAAGTGTTTTCTCAAGTCATAGATTCCTTATGGTATTGGATATTAATTCTAATTCTAAAAGCAGATTTAAACTTTAGTTTTAGAGAGCTAATGAGTTACTGTAGAAAATGAGGATTTTCATTCTAAGATCTTCTAGTAGAACTGAATAAAAACCTACAGTAGACCCTAATAAGTATAAATAGGTTCTTTATACTTCAGAAAACAACCACAGAAGCAAATCCCTAAACCAGTGGTGAATAATTATAGATCTATTAAAATGTTAGATATTATATAGATATAATATAATAATGTAGATATTTTAAAATGTTACCAGCACCTCATTACATCTTACAGAGTTAGTGGCAGATTTGGAGCTATTCTTGCTGATGAAATGGGTTTAGGAAAAACCCTGCAATGCATCGCTCTTGTCTGGACTCTTCTGCGTCAAGGGCCCTACGGGTGCAAACCTGTACTAAAGCGAGCGCTGGTAGTCACCCCTGGGAGTCTGGTGAAAAACTGGAAAAAAGAATTTCAGAAATGGTTGGGAAGTGAAAGGATCAAAGTCTTTACAGTTGATCAGGTAAGATTTATTTCCAAAAGGGGATTAGGTCGTTATTAGCTCAGAATATAGGAATTAGGATTTTTTCCCTCTTCTTGGATTTTTTTTTTTAGACTGGAGACCAAGCCTAGTAATTCTCTGTTGATATTTATTTGTGATACTTTATTTCTTCTTCAGATAATTGTCCATATGGGTATTTTGCTGTCAGTCACCAGGTCATAACTCGAGCTCACATGTAGCATATGTCTGTCTTACCTTTCCTCTGGTTTCGCCTGTGAAGTTGTAAAAGGTGTCACGCTCCTCTCTGTGTGTCTTCAGTTTAAGGAGTTTTTGTTATCCATCAAAGTGCACACCTTCCTTGCTTTACATACCAAAGCATCTACCTTGTACTCTGTTTCTGTGGTAGTTGCTTTTGTTCTGTACTGGAAACTTCTGATATGTTTTGGCTGCCTATTTTGGGGTACTTCAGGAGGTTATTCCCTTCACTGTCCCTGTCAAGAATTAGATCTCTGTCGGGATGATTTAAAGTCTCATGAGTTACCAAGCCTAGAGTCTCAGTGTTAGGTAATGAGACTATCTCTCATCTCTAGAAGAATGCAGACAAGTACAAATCTTGTTAAGAAGCAGGATGATGCTGATCCCTGTCCCCCCATATAGTGAAGCTGTTCCTGCAGGTATTAACATTCACAAGTTCCAGGGAAGTGGAGAGCTTATAGTACCTCCATTGGTGCTTGCAACAAAGATAAAGATATAAATATTCCAAAATTATTTTTTAATATAATAATTCCATACAGGTAGACTGATGAAACAAATAGTACTTCATTCTAAAGGTTATCCAGTTCTTACATCAACCAGATTTGCCTTTAGTTTCTTGCATTATCCTTACTGTCTGTTTGGAAGAATGAGAACTTCAGGTGAAACAGAAGTTTTCAACAGAAGTTTACTTCTTGGTAGACTGTACAAAATTTTGTAACAATAATTATTTCTTTAAATTTGACTCATTATTGCCAATCTCTTGGAACTGCTGATCTTCCACTGAAGACAATGCATGTGTAATAGGTGCATTTTGCATCATTTGCTTTTCTTAGTAACTTGTTTCAGGTTGTGGAAATGAAGCGAACTGACTTGTCAGGAACTGTAATATAATATAGGTTAGGATGGGAGATAGGAAATTTCTGAAAAGTAATGGATACAAGGCAAAACATAATATGGCAACATTTTAACCTAAAAGGCTAGATAGAGATAATTGAACGTTTTCTTGCAGTTTTTATGAATAATGTTGGGAGGAGAAAGCCTGAATTTGATGACAGTTACTATGCTCCAAAATGACAGTAGCTTTCATTTTCTTTAAATTTAAATAACTTTAATACTCTTACTCATCTCATTGGACCTATTTGATTGTGGACACTCAGCAGCTTTAACAATTGTGTTCTCAAATACCAGGAATACATTGTCATGCAAAAGGAAGACACAATATGACTTGCCTGGGGTATAACGAGGTATTTCAAAATAATTTACTGTCTATCTTCTCTGGAAAAACAGCAATTACCATACTGTTATTTCTCCAGTATAACTTAAAAGGAAGAGCTTGTCTCAAACATTTTTTTCTGTTCTTGTCTATAAGGAATGCATTCAAAGAACGGGTAGACTTTTTAAAATGTTTGCCTCACTTTCATGCTGAAACACCACAAACTGATCCTAACCCTTCAGTAACAGACTTTTTAAAACACCAGGATATTATCTGCTTTTATAATGTACAGTTTAATTATGTTAAAATGCAAACGCCATGTAGAGAATGTTGCTTTTAAAATGAAGGCATCCCCACAGAGGTTGCTTTTAGGTCTTGTTAATTCCTATTATCAGCATTTGCGATGTGTGTGAGAGAATAATTCCTTGATCTGTCTTCAGAGTATCACTTCTTACTGGAGTTGTTTTGATTTGGTTTTTAAGTCAAAGTATCTGGAAAAGTAATTAATTATAGGTCAGCATTGCTTTATGATTCAGCATTTTTGAATTTATACTTCACCAGCTACATTGGATTTGAACTAGTGCAAAGAAAGGTCTGTTCAAAGAGGCAGTCTGGGACATTATGGACCTCTAATACTGATTGACAATTGCTCCATATGTGGCTCCAGGCAACTCACTTAAACCTGTCAAGTCACTTTGGGTAATTGTTAAAATGGAGGCTATAATGTAGACATATCTTGCAGCCAGTTAAGAGTATGAATTAATTACTTGAAATTAGCTTGTAAATTTATTTTAATTTTTCATTCATCATCCACTGCTGTTGTTACATACAGTAGGAAATACATTATATTTGACTGCAGGAGACTTGTAATAAGTCAGGACTCTCCTGCTTTTTTTTTTTTTAAGGAGTTTAAACTGTCCTGAACACTTGATGTTTTATCAGGGGAGGGATGTTGGAGGCTGTTCCCCAGTGCCTCAGCACTTTCCCCATAGTCTCAGCTCACAGCCTGAAAGTGTAGGGAAAGAAAATGGTTTCTGAACCCTGGGCATCTTCTGATGCTTGACCATGCCAGGAGAAGTTCAGAGGCATTGCCTCTGTCTTCAAGGCTGCAATGTGGAGCCTGTATATTGGGCTGGGACAACATTGGGTCTTCCCTACAGGGCTCCTCTGTGTCTCTGTTCCTGTGTTGGGAAATTTTCTGCTTCTGTTTTGAAAATGGCAGTAAAAAACCAAGAAAACAGGCAGCTAACTACAGTCCTGGAAACAACAGGAAAGCTCAAGTCCAGTCCCAAACACCTGGGGAAATGGGTGCATGTCCTTGATACCTGGTCCTTACTACTCCTTGCCTCTTCCAATGTGCTGGGCCTCATTGTGAGCAGCATGTGGGGGACTGATCTGCTGCATGGTACTTTGTGAGATTAATGTGCTGGATTCATTCCATAGATTCATCTCAATCACCTGCTAGGAGGCTCTGAAGGTTGTGATAATTAAGTGGTGCTGCTTTTACAGTGTATTACACCATCTGGCTCCAGACTTAGTTGTCTGTGTTTGGTAACTGATCTTGTTTGGAAATAAAAATACCTTCTAAGGCTCTAGACTGATTTGCTTTCACAATTAAAGAGGTTCTTCAGCTTATCAGATGCACCCATAGCCTGCTTAGTTAGTGAACACTGTTAGGACATAGGAAGAAGCATTCAGGAAATTAGCATCCGGAGCCAAGTGGAAAGGTAAGGGACATGCCCACAGTAGATTTTTCCATTTTTATGCATAATTGCAAGACAGGTAAACAATCCTAGTGCATTTACAAGTCTGCACAGAAATGTAGCTATTTCCAGGAAACCTTTTTGGAGGAAGCTCACGGTCTCATTACAGTGAGTGTTTAGTGTGTGCATTTCCTTCAATAGACATGCAAATTCTTGGTGTCTGTTGAAGGAAAAGGGCTTGAGGGGTATATAAGAGAGGAGATGGTTGCAGTCATTTTCTGACTGGTAATAAATACAAGGATTAGAAATCTACCAGTAGACAGACATGTTTTCTGGGGCTGGTTATGGACTCTTCTTTTTTGAGTCCCAGGGTGACCTTACCTGTTGGCCAACCTATCAATGTTATTCTATAATTAACAAAGTTAATTAACTTTAATCATGGAATGCCCCATTGAAAGGGACCTCAAGCATCACGCGATCCTTTTTTGCCTTTTTGCTTGGCAAAAGCATCGTCTAGACAAGATGGCCCAGCATTCTGTCCAGCCAAATCTCCACCACTCCCCTGGGGAGATTACTCCAACAGCTGACAGTTCTCATTGTGAAACATTTTCCTCATGTGCAATTGGAACTTCCTCAGGAGTAACTTGTATCCATTATCCCTTGTCTTTTCCATGTGACTTCTTGTAAAAAGGGAGTCTCCATCTTGTCTTTAAATAGTGGAACATGGTGATAAGGTCTCTTCTAAGCCTTCTCTCAAGGCTGAACAAACCCAGTTCTCTCAGCCTTTTCCCCTGTGACAGGCTTCCCAGTCTGCGGCTGTTCTCTGGACCTTCTCCAGCCTGTCCACATCTTTTCTGCACAGCAGGGACCAAAACTGGACACAGTATTCCAGTGTGGCCTGATAAGCACTGAGCAGAGTGGGATAATGACATCTGGATCTCTGCTGGTGATGCCCATGTAGATGCAGCCCAGCATCCTGTTGGCTTTCTTTGCCAGCACAGCACTGTTTGCTCAAATTGATCTGATTGTCCAGCTGGATCCCCAGATCCCTTTCCACAGAGATGCTCCCCAGCTGGGTAGATCCCAGCCCGTGCTGCACACCTGGGTTATGTTTTCCCAGGTACAAGACCTTACGCTCGCCCTTGCTGGACTTCATCAGATTCTTGTTAGCCACTCTCCAGCCTATTCAAATCTTCCTGCAGGGTGGCTCTCTCTCCCAAAGTGTCCACTTTCCCACTCAGTTTGGTATCATTGGGAAACTTCATCTTGGTACACTTGACCCCCTCTTCCCGATCACATATGAAGATATTAAGCAGTGCTGGGCCTAGTGTTGATCCCACTTGTGCCACGCTGCCCATTTGGAAAGGAGCCATTTACCAGCACCCTCTGGGTGCTGCCTCTCAGCCAGTTCCCTCCACCACACGGAGCACTCATCCACACCACAGCCCATCTGTTTCTCCAGGAGGAGGCTGTGGGAAACCATACTGAAAGCCTTGGAGAAATCCAGGCAGGCAACGTCCACCGCCCAGCCCACATCAACCAAGCAGGTTACTTTGTCACAGAGGGTGATCAGGGTTGTCAGCCTCTATTTGTCCTTGGTGAGTTCGTGTTGGTTTTTCCCAATCCCGTGCTTCATCTGATGTGTGATAGCTCCCATGAAGATTTGTTCCATAACTTTAAGTTCCTCCTTTAAGCCCTACTTGCAGATGGGGGTGATATTATCCTTCCAGTCCTCTGGGACATCCCCTGCTCTCCTTTGACTTCTCCAAAGGTTATGCAGAGTGGCCTTGCAATGATGTCAGCCAGCTCTCTTAACACCCCTGTGCAATGCTAGGGCCCATTAATCCATAGGGGTCAAGCTCCTGTAATAGCTAACCCCACTCTTCCTTCACTGACACTGGTGGATCTGTATTTGCATCAGCCTGGATTTTTGGTCCCTGGGCTGGGGATCCAGCAGTGCTGGTGAAGACAGAGGTGAAGAAGGTGCTGTGACTAATTCACGTCTCCTTTTTATTGGTGGGCCAATATTTTCCTTCTGTTTCTGCTTGTTTTTTACATACCTGAAGAAGTTTCTTGCAGTTTTTGACATCTCTGGCTAAATTCATTTCTAGCTGTGCTTTTACTTTTCTGTCTGCATCTCTGCAGGCCCTGGCAATGCCCTCGTAGATCTCAACAGGTATTTATCCACATTTCTGTCACTAGTACACTTTACTTTTGATTTTGACTCAGAAGCTTGCAATTAAGCCAATGGGTTCTCTTGCTCCACCTGCTTCCCCTATCTCTAAGGAGATGAACTATTTTCATGCTTCTAGAAGAGCACGAAAATCTCCCAGCACTTGTGAGTTCCTTTGGCCTCCATGAAAGCTTCCCGCAGAATCCCTACCAACTGAGCTCTGAACAAGCTGAACTTTGCTCTTCTACAATCTGATACCTAGAACCTATTCAATAGGTTAAATAATATCAATATAATATCATATCCAATGGGTTAAATAATATCAATATAATATCATATTCAATACCACAATATTCAATTCGAAAGTACAAAGGGAATTCTGGCAGAATGTGGTAACTTCCTACTGAACATTACCAGGCTGAGATCCAAAGTGAGTGTACAAGGAGCTACCTGTGTCCCTTCATTATCTTGGCTTTAATTATTCATTTGAAGCTTACCCAAATGCCAGCACTGGGAAGCTGTTACAGGAACTCTGTGCTTTTCACCTTCATGGTAATGCGTCTCAGAGGATTTGAAGGCTTAAAATAATAATAAATTTTCTTTTAATGAGGTGGTAAAACTCTAAATTGCTGTATCAAATCTCTTTTGCAAATTAGGAAAGAATCAATAATCTGATGTCTTGAAGGAGATAGTAAATGTCTTGTGTTATGTGAGAAGAAATTTCTGTAGTTACTGGATTTTTAAGGATGTGATCTCCAAAGAAATAGTTGTATGATGTATTTTCCTTTATGCCTGCAGGACCACAAAGTAGAAGAATTCATCGGTTCTCCACTTTATTCAGTTATGATAATCAGTTACGAGATGCTATTGCGATCTTTGGATCAAATTCAGGCTGTAGAATTTAACCTCCTAATTTGTGATGAAGGACATCGTCTGAAAAATAGCACTATTAAGACAACTACAGCCCTTACTAGTCTGTCTTGTGAGAGAAGAATTATCCTTACTGGTTAGTATCTCTAGTTACTTTTAATATTTTTTTATGTCGATAGTGCTAGGTTGGGGTAAAAGAAAAAGATATTCTAAATACAGCAGGAGATCAGTAGGAATTCTGGCAATGGATATTAAATGAAGAAATCTCAGGTCTTGTAAAAACAGGTTTTTTCCAATTTTTTTTACATAAAGGCAAAATTTGTCACTCTTCAGGGGCAAGCAAGGAGCCTTGGATCTTCTGTAAGGGAATCAGGACTCTGCATACACTCAGTGTTTTCCTTTGTAGTTATTTAATAAAATTGATTTAGAACTTGACTTTTTAAATTCCTTTGTCGGAACAATTAGATCTTCAGTCTGTTTAGTTAGGAGTACAGGATCTTGTTATTCATGGTAAAGTTTTAGATCAATTCAGGACTCTGAGTAATTCACATTGAAACAAAACATCTGTTTTCAAAATGCATTCTCAACCCTTTGAGTTGCATTAAACCCTGCATTCAATGTGCTTCCATCAGTTTAAATTAAAAATAACCAATTGCAGAATTATTTTTTTTCTCTTTCAAGGTACTCCAATCCAAAATGACTTGCAAGAATTTTATGCTTTAATAGAGTTTGTGAATCCAGGAATACTCGGTTCTTTATCCACATACAGAAAAATATATGAGGAACCAATTGTCAGATCTAGAGAACCTTCAGCAACAGAGGTATTTGGTTAAAAAATTCAGTTATAGAAGAAAATTCATAGTAAAGTGAAATTTGCCTTCTATGGAGTAAAGTGAAGCTTGGGTCTACTGGTCGTAGCTGAAGCTTTTCACCTTCCTATTTGACATAAAGTCACCTGTTTTCCAAAGGGAGCAGAAGGAGTACACACATGTTAAAATCACCTCATTCCGGCTCCCTATTAATTATCAGGCACTTCAGGTGCTTCCAACACCTGCATTCCTCAAAATGCCTTATGCATTGCCATGTGAAGATTCTTTATTCATTCTTAGTTTCTCCACAGTACTGCAAAGTCTGCATGCTTTCACTGCATCTTGAGAAATTCTAGAATGTAATTCAAGCCTTGGATGTCATCTGGGACATTATTTTCCTTTGTTTAAGACTTTACAAACCAGTCAGAGAACTAAAGCAGTGGTACTAATTGGAGAAGAATTGGTCATTACAGCACCATGTCAGAAAGTGGTATCATACTTTTAAAACGTTATTTAAATACCTAATTAAAATCATACAGAACATTGTTCTGATGAAATGCAAGATTATAATTAATTTTGTGCTTTGTTCTTTTAGGAGGAAAAGGAATTAGGAGAAAAAAGAGCAGCGGAACTCACACGCCTCACTGGACTCTTTATTCTAAGAAGAACACAGGAGGTTATAAACAAATTTCTGCCCCCTAAAAAAGAGAGCATAATCTTCTGCCGACCAACAGTGCTGCAACTTGAATTGTATCGAAAACTGCTTAGTTCTCATGTTATTACCTCCTGTCTACAAGGCAGGCTAGAAAATAGTCCTCACCTAATATGTATAGGAGCTTTGAAAAAACTTTGCAATCATCCATGTCTTCTGTTTAAAGCTATAAAGGTGTGTATTTGCATGGGGGTGTGTGCCTGCAATTAGTCATTTCAGCAGACACAGGTCACTAAAACTGTGTTATGGTCAATGTGCATGTTGCTTAAGGTCATTTCCATACTCTCACATAGAACTTGCTCTAGGAAGTCTGCTTTCAAAACCACTAATGTTAGGAAATCTGAATGTACTCAGGGAAGGTATCTCACCAGTTTCTTATTGCCTTATGCTGTTTTCTCCTTCTTTATTTATTTTCTGTCTTAACCTTGTCTCCGAATATTTGTAAAAATACATACAAATGTGAATTTTACAAAGAACACTGTTAACTAGAGGTTACTGTATGTACTTTGTCTGCTGCTGGTTTCTCTGAAACCTCCCTGTCCACATGATAATTTCAATTTTTCAAGCTTAATGACACTGGGAGTTGCAGGCTCAAGATGTCAGTGGTACTAGATGTCTCCATTACCGCTTCTCCTGGGATTGTATATATAGAAATGTTCTTATTCCTATAGGCAAATAGTATGATAGTTAGAACTTGGTAATAGTAACTTCTATAGCCACTAGCTGAAGTCCAAGTAAGGTGAGTGGAAATGTAAATCTTTCTTAAAAGATGTTCTTCATTACTTTGGTGGAATATCCACAGTGCAGTATCCCTGTAACTTTCAACGCTGCCAAGTAAAGTTCATTGCCTTTACTTCATAGTATAAGCATTAGAAACTTTTCATATGCAAAAACACAAGCCCTTATTAAATACAGAGATGGAAAAGACTGTATGTGCAAGTCATTTATTGCCATTGTGGTTTTGGCGTTTGAGTGGTCTGGCTTTTTCCTCCCTGTGAAACATCGATTTTCTAAGTACAGCAAAATATTACCTGTATTTCTGCTATTTTATTGGTTTTGCTTGCTAGCTTTTCTTCATTTCCAGTAGTATAGCTGAATCTTAATGATAGTATTTTCCTAAACAGAGTGAATGATTGGGAAGTTTCATAATAAGATATTATGGGATTTAGAAAGAATAAACAGTGTATTGATTTGCTCCTCACTCCCAAGGTTTAGATACATCTTTACTGTGGAAATACATTTGTGTGGTTGATTAAGTAGAGAAGTTGTACACATTTTTCAGCTTTAAGTATTTCAGTTTTCTACTTAGCTGCACACAATGTCTTAGATTAGAGAGTGTAAACTAAAATAAACACGATAAGTATTTTGAAACTTTGCTTTCAATCCAGTGTTGGAAGGTTGCCATGCTCATGCTCACATAATACATTGCTTTGTGGCAGCTTTTTATGCCTCCTTTTGTCTTTGTGATAAAAATATAGCAATCTTAAAAAAAATTATGTTAGGGGGGATATGGAATTTTAATCCTTTTATTTTCAATAGGAAAAAAGCTGTGATTCTATGTCCGAGGAATATGATGAGTCCAGCCTCTATGAAGGTGTAATAGATGTCTTCCCACAAGATTATACTTCGGACACTTTCTCTGAAACTGATTCAGGAAAATTGCAGGTGCTGGTGAAGTTGTTAGCAGCAATACATGAGCTCAACTCTTCTGAAAGGCAAGTGTGAAAGAAAGATAGAAGGGAGGTAATGGGAATGACCTTCTTGATAATGATTTGCTTTTCAAATGCATGGGAGTATAACATTCAAAATAAAGGTATTGCAGCTGTTTGCAGGGGTGCCAAATTAATTTTATGCATTGTAGTCCTGGCTTTCTTGTTAAATTATGAAACTAGAATTTGCAGCTGACATAATTCTTAAAGATGCTCTTCATATTTTTTCCAGATAAAGATACTTGTATTTTTTACACTGTAAAGCAAGTAAGATGGTTTGCTACAGCCCTTGTGCTGCACCCTATACTTGCAGAGGCTTTCCAATGCTTTGTATCTTCATGAGAAGATGTGTTAATCTATTAAATTGCACTAAAATATTTTCATTACTAGATCATAAGTTATTTCCTCTTTAATCATGCTTAACTGCTCACTGCCTGCTGCCTTTTCTAAAGTTCAGGGCAACCATTCTCAACAGATGAACTTGCTCACCAACTGCTTATTTCCCCTGTGGTAAATGCCACTGACATGTAGGAAAACTTCTGTTTATCATGGGGTAATAGGATTCACGTGATTAATTTCTGTGCAATTGCTGATTTGTGGGAATCTCACATGACCTGGTGTCCCAGGATAATTTTTATGGACTTATGCCTTAAAGCCCAGCTATTCCGAAAGTATATAACTTTTAACTTTTATTTCAACTGATGCTTAAACAGGATGCACTGTAATTCAGTAGTGGGAAGTAACAGCAGGTCTCTTGACACTGATGTAATGGAATATGAAGATACTCTCTTTTTACAAATCAGAAAGTTGAGCCTGTTGCTGGAGTTTATATACTCAGCATCCATTGAAACCAATGACAGCTGAATATCTAAATGTACTGGCCTTATTTTGTGTAGGTCAGCGAAACCAGGGGTGTCAGTAAAACATGCGTCTCCCTGTCGCAGTACTTTAGGAGCTGCTGAGTTGAGGCATTACTTTATGCCTTTGAGTTTTGTTGCTTTAATTCAGTGCAGTTCATGTTTATTTTTCTTTTGTTTCTCTACTTTCACTGGTACTAAATAGTTTTTTCAATATACAGACTCAATTCCAGTCCTAATCTGCAGTTCATATTCTATTTTTGAGTGAAAACAAAGGTGTGAATGTTGTGTTGATTGACAAAAAGAAAAAAGTCTTGTGAAGTCTTTACAAACAAGTCTTGGATGCAGTTCAGTTGTAAAATGTAATAATAAAAATATTCTAAAACATTTCTAAAATGTTAATATTTTCATTTTCCCCTGAAATTATTTGTCTCGTTCTTCAGAACTTGTTTTTAATCAAAATTATGTTTAAAAATAATGAAATGTATCATTATTTTTAAAAAATAATGAAATGTATTACATTTCGTTTAGATAACAAAAGACCTCCAAGCAAGATCTGGCAGAAAATGCCCTATTCTTTTACTTATGGCTTAAATTCAAAAGATATTTGTCTGCTTAGTAGAATCATCCTCAATATCTGGGAGGATAGGAATTCTAGATTTTCAGACCTCTGAAACCTATTTAGGCAAAATTTCAGAGAAAATAGACCAACATAGCTTGGGCCATTACTGTAAGGGATCAGACTGATTTTGCTTTCTAAAAAAGCCCAGTGTCTATCTTTCACTAGTCTTCATCCCCGTTCTTTTCAGTCATAAAATGTAGGAAAGAATCTCTGCTTTCCTACTTGACTTTCGTTATGATTTTTGTTAGAATTTTCTGAGGTTTTCTGTAGAAATTCATAGTAGCTTTTTGAGTAGGTAGAGTTATATATATATATTATTTATTAGCTCCTACAACATCCTCTGCAAATGCTGTCTTAACAACAGCTATTTTGTATAAACAGAGTTTTTTTAAAAAAATGAATCTATCTCTGTGATTGGTTCTGAAAGCCTGCAATCTGTGCATTATGCCAAATTCTGTTGCAAAGGGAGACATTAATTATTTAACATTTGAATGCTTGACAGTAGTTATAAGGCATCCAGATCTGGTGTGTCCTTCTAATTAATAGGAAATGTTTTATTTCACAGAAAGCAGAAGTAACCTCAGGTTGATGTGTAATTTTTCACTTTTAATTTTATTTTCTTAGATGTCTTCAGTAATTTGTTATTGGACTTTAATTTCACCAAGGTCTAGGGATGATGACTTTGTTTTTCTGTTTGACAGAGTCGTGTTGGTATCCAATTACACTCAGACATTAAACGTATTACAAGACATATGCAAACGTTATGGATACTCCTATACTAGACTTGATGGACATACTCCTGTCTCTCAGAGACAACATATTGTTGATACTTTTAATAGCAAATTCAGCCCAGCTTTTATCTTTTTGCTGAGTTCAAAGGCTGGTGGAGTGGGACTGAACCTGGTTGGAGCATCTCATTTGATCCTGTATGATATCGACTGGAATCCAGCTACAGATATTCAGGTCTGGTAACAACTGTGTACATGTGGGTTGGGATGGGCATCAAATGAATTCTTGACTGATTTTTGAATTGCCTGGCTTTACATGTCTTACTGCTACCAATTATCACATTGTATCTGGACAAATACAATAACGAGGGAAAACTCTTTCTGAGAAGAAAAGAAGAAATATTTCTCTGTCATATTATATATATTGGGGTCATTAAAAGCCCTCTTGCAGTAAAAAATAAAAAGATTAAATTCCGGCTTCTTCAGAGGAGTGAGTCACATATCCTCTTTGTCTCCTTATGTCTTTTTGTCTGGAGAGTTGCTGTGTTTCTAAAAAGAAAAGGAAAATGGGATTAGATTGCATAGCAAATGTTGCTGTTGATTTGTAATCCCTGAGGAAAAGGGAGAGACTCTGACCAGAACTGCAAGAATGAGAAAATCACATGGCAGTGATGCCAGAAGAAAAAAGAAAGCCAATTCTGTGCTATTCTTGTAAAGGCACTGTTGGCCTCAAGGGATTATTTACTTGGCATAAGAGTCTTCAGTTAAAATAGTCCTTAAAAATAACAATTAAAAAATTTTTTTTATGAACTCAGTAAGAAACTTTTTATTGTAGAGTAATGCTGTGTCCTTAATACCTGAAATAAGCTCTGATTCTTGGCCTTGCTCCTCTTCCCAGGGTGAATTAGTACCCTCATGTGGTCACTTGTCTTGTTGCTTGAAAAAGTCTGCTAAATCAGGCAAAATTGCTACAGGTTGCCGGAGACTGCAAACCCTGCTGTGTGTGTTTGTACTGAGTATGTAGGTGTAACCCATACATTTTTGGAAAAAAAGATCATATAGCAGTACTCAGTTTTACATTTTGTTTGTTTAAGAAATAAAGGAGGTGCAAACAGCCATTTTTAGAATTTCAATAGAAATGTAAAAGTCACTTTTAAAGATGTATTGTGGCAAAAAAACAATTTTGGAGGTGGGGGAGAATGATCAGTATTCCTGAAATATTAAATAGTTGTTAATGCTTGGAAAACAAATATAAAGAGGGGATTTCTTTCAGGAAATAATTGAAACACCTACTTTCCTACTTTAGTATACAGAAAGGAAGAGAAGCATAAATGGCAGAAAGTAAATTATATTTTCAAAACTGTTTACAATTAATACCAGAAAACTTACACAAACAATCACAGAGAGTTATTGAGGAATGCATTATCCAGACAACATCTCTTTGAACAAGTGAGCAGAGCTGGTAATTCGATCAGTGAAGGCTACAAGCTTTATTAAAGTATCCTTGTATAGCAGACTATTAATGCTCTTCATCTTCTTGCTTTCCTCAGGCAATGGCTAGAGTGTGGAGAGATGGTCAAAAACATACTGTCCATATCTACAGGCTGCTAACCACAGGTCAGAGATGGTGCTCAGCTTACCCAGAATGAGACAGATGTTGGCATTTTGTCCATAAAAGAAAGGGAGGGAGTGTTTTTGGAAATAATTTGTTCTTTAAAAATATATATTATTTGTTCTTTAAAAATGTATATTTGTTCTGAGTTCAGTTAAGATGGAGACATCACATTGATTCACTTGCCTTTACTTTGCTTTGTCTTAAATAACTGAAAATAGTGATTTGGCATTTCCTATGTATATTGTTATCAAGAAATGGATTTGACTTCTTTGTAAATACTGGTCAAAAATTATCCCAATTTATCAGTTTTTCTTTTCAATACAGGCTCAATAGAAGAAAAGATTTATCAAAGACAGATCAGCAAACAAGACCTTTCTGGGGCAGTTGTAGACCTTTCCAAGACATCTGAACACACACATTTTTCTATTGAGGAGCTTAAAAATCTCTTTACCCTACATGAAGATTCCAGCTGTGTTACTCATGACTTGCTTGAGTGCGACTGTATGGGAAAGATTGACCATCAAAGTGAGTTTGTTTTTCATTATCTCTGGCCACTGCTGAGGAATCCATTCTTAATATATAGTCTGTCTCTGGAGAAAACTTTGATGCTTAGTAAAAGAGGACTGAAATAATGAGGTTCATTATGGCATCTTCCACATACTGGCTGATTTATCTAATCCATAGGAGTCCTTCATGAAATGAGAAGGAGAAAGATTAATTCCTTGCAGTAACAACTAATTCGTTTATCGTGCTTCTTAAGTCCTTGAATTAGCTATGTCCAGGTCAACTAATGATTTGTTACAACCAAGTGACACAATATGGTATTTTGTTTCAAAATATTCAAGGACAGTAATGAATACCTGGTAAGGGCTAGTTAAAAAGCAGTTTATCTGAGGACAGCTGTACCAGGTGAAGATCTATGCCAGTTCTCTGTATATAAGCCTTCATTTCTGAGCTGTTAACTAAAGCTGATGCACGATGATTAAAATAGTTATTTGAGACATGCTGGAAGACTCCCTGGCAATTGTAAAGCCAAGCTGCAAATATTCACATCTATCCTTTCTGTAGGAACCTGTCTCCTGTTCTTTTGGCATATCAAAGTTGTTTTCATACCTTGCTGTATGCAGGTATATAGGTTTAAGTTAGGAACAGAATTAAAAAAAAAAAGATTGTAAGTTATGTTTGCATCTAATCCATTTTAGTTTTTATAGCTCATCTAGTTTCTTGAGGAAAGAGTGTCTATTGCCTTGGTATGTTTCTTTTTTGGGCATGAAATATCCATGTACACTACTTACAGGTGTGGTAGTGTGGTACCAATACTGATGTCTTCTAAATGCACACAGAAATCTCAATAAAAAGAACTAAAGAAATGGGTGCAAGAGCATGGGTTCTCAATAGGCAGGGGCAAGAAAAGAAGTAATGCAGACTCAATACTATTTTGCTTGATGGCTTGCATGTTCCCAGGTAATAGGTCAGACTTGTGCTTCTTTCTCATCTCATTTTACCCAAAATGGGGAGGACTTGGCTAGTGATAGCACAGCACTTCTGTAGACATAAGAATTTGATTATCTCTTTTATTTTTGCTCCATATGCTGATTAAATCATCTTTGTATCTTTCTTTAATGATTGAAAAATTAGACCTTCTGTTTCTGCATCAGTGATGTTCTAAATTTACCATCCTCCACTTATGTACTATTACAGGATCTGTGTGGGAAAGGCACCTTTTGTGTTAAATGTTAGCCACATATTCCCAGTGGTATGCAGTGAGGCAGATGTGGCTCCTGGATTGCAGAAATCCAGAGAAATTTTGTGTTGCTACTGTGATGAACAGTGATGCTTGTAATTTTATTTAGCAACCTGCAATTGTCATAACATCTTGACTTCTTATCTTATGGTTTGAACGCACATTGGTTTCATCAATTCAAACACAACATTGGCCTCTTGGATTCTGTGACTTTTTCAAGGGTAGTTCCTGGTCCCAGTGAACAAAACCTTTTGACAGTAAATCAAGAAAAAGCCTGAAGGCCATTATTAGACTTAAGTGATGGTAATGATAGAGTGAGGGGAAGGTTTAATTTCCCAAAGAGCAGAGGACAAGCTGGCTCATTGCCTCCCTAGTCAAATTGTTCTGAGTCACGGTCTTCAGTTTGATCACCCCAGAATGCAGCTACCACTAGCTGGTCTCTTTGCCTTTCCTAAGAACAGAAAACTGTCAAATTACTGCATCAAGTAACCAGATTCCACGTTACTGGGGATAGATTCTGCTGCACAGAAAAGCCAAGAACTTTCACTGATTTATCTCCTCCATTTCTAGCAAGTATGATTCAAAAGATAAACTAAAGAGGAGCCAAACAATATAATACAGGTCTCACAACCATCATCTCCTGTAGTCCATTCACACTAGGTTCATTTTTAGAAAACTATAGGGGTCTTGAAAGGAGGAAATTTCCTGTGCATGGATCATGCAGATGGGTTGCTTGCTATTCTGCTGGCCTTCACATCAGCTACACAGCTGTAAGCCTATCGTTTTACCTGATCATAGTGTACTTTAGGAGTTAGAGAGGCAGAATCTGTAAATGCATCTATTCTAAATTTTCTTCTGGCCAGTAAAAAAATATATTTCAAATCTACTTCAAATCTCATATGTCAGTCAAAAGGAAAGTTTTATGTATGAGTCTTTATGGGCTCTCAGAAACTTAAAAAAAGCTCAGGAATTCTCTGAGTCATGTTGCTCGTATCACTGGTCTTTCCTAACGAGCACATAATACTGCTATGAAAATATTTGATGACAAGTTTTAAACCAGTAACAGTAATGATGCAATGTTTTCCATACAAAATTATTTCTTCATTTATCTCATGCATCAGATGAATCAAAGCATCAATGTGTGACGTGCACTGCAATGACCTGATACTATTAGAGGCTTTAGGATCCTCTCTTAAAAATGGATTCATCTCACAGCAATAGTCTTTTCCTTACTATGATATACGGTATTGTGTATATTGAACGACTTGACATAATCTGGATGTACAGAGTGTACAGATCTAGTGTGCTGAGTCAATGAAACAGCTACTCAAACTATTTTTGGCTGGCTGGAGTGATTCCTCTGGGAAGAAATTGAAGCTAGCGTGAATTTTACTGCAATGTACATCTAGATTCAGATTTACTTAAAGAAAGGGAGCAGGCCAAATGCCACAGAATTGGGAAGACAGAGGAAAGGAAATTGTCAGATAAGGTATTTCCTTTCCCTTCCATGTGTAAAAGGATTTGTCTTTATGCTAGCATATGGTGATTTTGATAACCTCAATCACTGAGCAAGAAACAGCCTTCCCCCTCTTACTGTGGATATATGTTTGGGTTTTGTTGAAACAAAATGATTATATGTGCTCTTCTATTTTCCCTCGTTTGTTATCACCAACTGTCTTACTGATTCAGACTGAAATTTTCTGTCTTAGTTTTCTCTGATTAGTCTACTGCATCCTTTTTTTTTCAGATACTTCCTCAGAAAAGCCTCCCATATCTAGAAGCTGCCAGCTTGAGCAAAACCATGGGAAGCCTAATTCAAAGAAACCACTTTCCATGTCACAGTTGATGCAATGGAAGCATTTCTCTGGGCAACATCAGACTCTTGCTGATCCTTTCCTTGAAAGGATAAAAGAGAATGTTTCTTTCGTTTTCCAGAATGTGACCAATCCTACTTCCCCACCTAATAAAACTTGAGTGTCTTTCTCTACCACTTGCATCCTCCTTGTCATAGGCCTTGTAAACAAATGATGTGCAGTTACCTATTGTTCTGTTTGCTCAGTTCTGTTTTGTGTGTTTCTTGTGAGGTTTCTGGGTAAATGTGATTCCTGGTGTTTATACAAAGTTACAGTTATTACTAAGTTAATCATACTTGCTTTAATTATAATACAAATTTTTAAAACTAACTTTGCTTTCCAGTATTCTGTTCCTTTGGCATCATAATTAATAAGATTGTTTTTATGCACATTGCTACTGTAAGTCTACTTTGGTTTATAGTTTTCATTTGATTGTAATGATTTATTGCTTGTAAAGCTGGCAACTTTTCAGCCAAATTTTATAAATTAAGCAATGCT
Organism: Cnemophilus loriae; assembly: GCA_013397755.1. NCBI lineage: Eukaryota > Metazoa > Chordata > Aves > Passeriformes > Corvidae > Cnemophilus > Cnemophilus loriae. The sequence continues at coordinate 542,534 of VZTF01004244.1, forward strand.
ATATACATGTATATGCTGTTAACAAGACTCTGATTGGATTTTTGTTATAACAATGAAAAGTTATGTGTCTGTATAAATGCAGCTTTAGAACAAGGTAGATTTTTTTTTTTTCCTTTGAATTTACAATTTAAGGAGATTCAGAGCAGTAGTCACTAATGTCCAAAACTCTGAGGCCACGGCTTGATACTGTGTCAAAATATTCTAAAATTCTACTATTGCTTTTACTTGGGAAAATAAACTTTATTTCTCAGACATACATAGTACAGGCTTATCTTCATTTTGTTAACTCCTTTTAAGGATGCATTTTGCCAAACACTGAAGTACTGAGCATTTTTATAGTATATTTTTTAATGACTGTATTTCCCTTCTTTGAAGACACAAACATTCGAGATCAGTTTGTAGCTTTTAAGTGAAGAACTTTGAAATGCCCTCAAGAGCAGAAGAATGGATAATTTTCAGAAATACTGCAAACTTACAGAATCTGAAAGACCTTGAGCAAGAAGAGGGCTCCATTGTCATAATCCTGCATTGTGTCACATGATATTTGGTATATGTGGCAACAGAGCCTAAAAGCCAAACCAAATTTCAGAAAACATTTAAAATTATTCTCTGTGTTATTGTTAGTACTGCCTCTTTCCCTAGACTGTCACTGAATTCACAGCCAATCCTAATCCATCATCAGACATTTTCCTTGCATTTTGATGCAGTTTTAGAACTTGAAAGCCATGTGCACTGACCTCTATTTGCCATCCATATTTATTTCAGAGGGTTTTTTGAGTTTCCTTTGACTCTAATGCTGGATGACACCAGGAAATAATGAAGAAGTGATAATAATGAAGTGAGAGAATGAGAGAGTCGTCAATTCTGAACATCTTTTTGGCGTGCATATTGTGTTCTTGGGAATAATTAGAATTATGCTAATAGGTAGAGTTTAAATCTTTAACATTTTAGGCTGGCTGCCAAAGAGCCTGTTCTTCACCCTGTGAGTGGTGGCATGGTGGCCACACTTATCCAGCTGCTGTGGTGCCCGTTCGCTGTTAGGCAGAGTTCACACAGCTTATTTCTCTTAGCAAGGACAAGGTTTGCAGCTCTGTAACTCAAGGTGGAGATTCTAGGCACTCTGTATAATGATGGTTATTGTAATTAATAATTATCTGAGACTGATCACACTTAGACCTGTGCTGCCCATAAATCTCTATAAGTTCGCTCCTGACCCTGTCTGTAGGAGCATGTGCTGGCCTTCTCTGCTGATGCTGTCACACTAAGTAATGTTGTTTTGAGGTCAAGAAGGCCAAAGCAGCCTCTACAAACACACTCAGTGCCAGTCACAGCTTCAGTACGATTCCCTGTCTGTGCCCAAGCTGCCCCAGATCTCTGGCAGTGGCAGCTGCAAGGTGATGCTCAGAGGACAGCTCCTCCAGCATCCACCCAGCCAGCCAAGTGTGTCTCCCACTTCACCTCTCACAACTTCAGGGCATGATGGAAGTATGCATGTGCTTCTTGGTTGTGTGGGTAAGACAATACTATCCAAGTAACAGGTTGCTCATGGCATTACACGTGATGCAGATTGAAAATCTGATTCAGAAATTTTATTTATCCTGGAAAATTATGTTTCTCACTGGAAGAATACGTTGTGGAAAATACAGGAAGCATGAATACAGACTCTAATTTATTGTGCCATCTGTGATTCTCTCACAGTAGTCTGCAGCAGCCTTTGTGGTGAGACCAGCCCATCCTGCTCATGTTTTATCATAGTATAACAATCAGCGTTTCCATACAGACTGCAGCAAGTGGACATGTGAATTTCCTCACTCTTAGGAGAGAAATGTCTCCTAGGAAAAGTCGCTCTGGTGAATTTACCCTAATCTGACTGTTGACTGGTAAGGTATATTGGGGATTTCAAGTCTCCAGCTATGCCATGTTGCCCCTTCTCTTAACAAGTGTGAAACCCTAGAGGATGGGGAAGGTGGCTGGTGCTGAGAGACAAATATCAGGAGGACCTGATACTTGGTCTAGCAGATGGTCTCAGATGCAGCTTCTGGATTCCTTGCCAGCTCTAAAGCCCTATGTAATTTATGTTGCATGGTCTCACAAATCAGTCTTAGTGTCTTAGATCAAAGACTTGCTCTGCCAAAAAGGGGAGGTAAGAGATGTTGAAGCAATGGCTGTGTTCTAGTGCAATGCTTGAAATACCAGGTGTTAATTAATGTACTTGGTTGCCTTTTCCAGTTTTTGAAGGACACAAGCATTCATCCACCAAATGGTAGTTCTTACGGACACATGCCAAGGAGCAAGGCAAGTCTGCCTAACAACAGGTCTCAAATGCTCCTGCTTCACTGCAGCATGAAGAGCAGCAGATACTACAGGTGTAAGCACGGTGGCAAGCACATATTCTTTCAACAACTGCTAAGCAAAATTGCCATTATTTGACATTTATTAGTGCTATGGGATCAGTATAGAGGTATTCCTGGGACAGCAGGTGGTGAGTGCAGTGCCAGCTAAACATCCCAGTGCCTTTATAGGTGTGAGATGTTGAGGGTTATCAGGTCAGGGTGTGCTCCATCTGAGCTGAGGCTGTTGTAAGGCACTCCCTGGAATAACAGTGATTTGTGCTGGTTTGCACCAGTGGCCCAGAGAGGAGTGCTCACCCTGTCAGAAGAGAGATCAGGAAAACACACTCTTTAGGGAACGGTCTGCTAATCTTAGAATGGCTGCTGCAGGTCTCTGAATCACACTGGGCAGGGAGGCCTGTCAGCCAGTCCTCAGATACAGCAATCAATATCACGTTTGTTCCTTGCCAGGTCTTAGATGGGAGGAGGGGATTTTGGAGAATTTCAGTTACTTCTGGTACAGGGCATGCTGCCAGAGAGACAAGTGTACTGCATGTTCCTGCCTGAGACCAACCCTGATTTTAAAAAGGAGAAGGAGTGGTGTTTTATTTTTTTCTGTATACTGCAGCAAAGTTTTTTTTTATGGGTTTCATATGACTGTTTTTGTTGATTCAGCTTTTAACCATCTTGGCACGGGTTTTCTTGTCACTGAGATGGTGACCTTTAATCATTATTCACTTGCAGAATAGCAAGCTGCATTATAACTCCATTCACTTGGGTGTCATACAAGTTTGTATGGCAACTGCCATAGATATGTCTTGCACTCTGACGAGAGGTTGACATCAAGTCCAGTTAAGGGTCTGCCTTTTTCAGAGGTCATAAAGTTCTTTCACTTGTCATCTGGTACAGAGAGGTGCCAAATGGTGACTGAGTGATTCTGTAATGGAAAAAACTCATGGGAAGTTCTTAAAATGCCAAATATGGAACGAACTTTGACAACTGCTTGGGTTTACCACCAGGAATTTGGAATGACGTGCTCCAGCCCTTGCAGGCAAGTAACACACAGAAGGAAAGTAGTTCTTTCATGTGCTTTCCATTGAACGAAAAGTTGACGTAAATCATGGTTGTTTATGTGTGGCTTAAATAAATTATGTGTTTGTGGCTAGAAGATCTGGGAAGGCTATAAAGAACAATGAGAAAAACCTCTTTGGGCTTTATGGAGTAACTGAAGAATAAGCTGAATTGAAAACGGCTTTTAACGAGGCCTTGTGTGCTTTTCCTTAGTACAAAAGCAAGGCTGCTTTTGTAGGCATAGGTACTCACAGGACTTAGCACGTATGATGCAGTGTTCCACTCCTGAGAGGTGGTACGTGTTTGCACAAGCAGCACCAGTCAGGACCAGATAAGTAATCCTGAACACTGCAACCAGCTTGTGAGTATTGTGCTAGAAATTTCCCTTCTCAGGTATGTTGATTGCTGCTACCTTTTTCCCAGCTTTTCATCAACATGTGGAAATATAAGCAGATTTGAAGGAAATATGTCCATCTAAAAGCCTCTGTGGCTGTTGCTGCTTCCAGCCTTTTCTTCTCTCTCAGCCTTGATGTCAGCCTGAGTTCTCCCTGTACTCCTTTGTTTGCTTAGTTTGATTTACACCCACTTGACAACATATGCTCTTCATTCTCCTCTAAATAATTGCCTTCCAAGTAGGCAAAATGTCAGTCACTGTGACAAAAGCCTGGGCTCCTGTGAGCTAGCTTTTTGGGTGTTTTCTGTCAGTTGGTTATAGATCTTTTGTCTCTGTTCATGTATCACTACCTTGGCCCAGGTTTTAGTTTTCTAGAGTGTGAGTTATGATGTATAATAGTGAGTTCCCTCTTGACCCTTGACTTTTCAAGGTTCCTTTCGAGGGATAGGTTTGCTCAACAATAGAAGTGCAGCCTGAAATTTCCTCCCTCCACCTGGAACATGTTGCCTTTGATGGGGTTTTCATCTTGTAGGTGGTTTGGGCAGACAGGTCTCCACAGCCTCGAGTCAAGAGAGTTCTGTGCAGGAGTCAGGGCTTATGCAAAACTTTGCGGACCCGAGATCTAAATTCAATTCCCAAAGCAATGAATTAAGTAGATGAACCTTTGTGTGTTATTCATGCTAATGTCACATTTGATGTATGTACTACAAATGTAGAAGGGGTTAATGGTACTTCCTAATGCTAAATCTGACCAGCACTTCCTGCTATACACCACTTCCCTCTTTCCTTTGCTGCTTTTCCTCTTTGGACTAAACTTTTCCCTTATCAATTTTGTGCTGCCAGGCGGATTTATGTTTGTGTTGCATCAAAACCTTCAGCAAAAATATCTGATCTGTTCCTAAGACTGGGTAGGAGAAAACACTTTGTTTTTTCCCTATTCCAGAACTGGAAACCCTTCTGGTGAAATGCCTTCTTGCCTTCATATTTTGGATTCGGACTTAAAATAGAGGTGGGAAAAAAGAGGAGGAAAAGGCATGGCTTCTGCACTAGCATGTTTTTCGCTGTTCCCCTTAGTTTCTGCACCAGTTTATAAATATTTGCAAAAAAACAGGCAGTAGGAATATTCTTTCTTTTCAGAAGCTAAAATGTCCCGATTTCTTCTACACTAGGCTTGTATCAGACTCAGAACTGCAAAGTGTTACCAGTTTGAGCAAGCTGCATTTCCTCAGAGCTTTTAGCAGTGATCAGGACCTGAATGCCCCACATCCCACGGAGTGACTAAATGCAGTCTGACCAGAGTTGTTTCAAGAGATTCTTTCTGCAATTCTTGATTCCAGTTGCTCTCTGCTGGGCAGGGCACAGTGCCGCAGTTGACAGCAAGGAACTGTCTCATCCGTGTCCTAAATCAGCCATCCCATCCACCTCCAGGAGGGAAAAAGAACCATGTCATTCACTGCAGTAACACCGTAGCCAAGGTGGTATGGGATAAGGAAACTGGTGAGATCAGGATTGTCACGGAGAGAGAAAAGGAAGTGGAGGTACTTAGGGAAGCAAGGAGATGATAGCAGGGAGGACCAAGACTGGGCAAACAAAGGCTTAAATGGTGTCCTGCTGACGGAGCAGCACGTGTGGGGATGAAAGGTGAAAAGAAAAATCAAGATTGGAACCAGATACCACTACTAAAGAGAAAGCAGGATGGAGTTTGGTGAAAGGAGTGAGAGTGCTTTCCTCCAGGTCCTGTAATGGACTCCATGATTCTTGGTCTCACCATTCTGCCTTCAGCAAATGCTCATTGTGGCTAGTTAACCTTGACTGGACACTGGGTGCCCACCAAAGTTGCTCTATCACTCCCTTCCTCAGCTGGGCAGGGGCGTGAAAATATGACAAAAGGCTCACGGGTTGAGATAAGGACACGGAGAAATCACTCACTGATTGCCATCATGGGCAAAACAGACTTGACTTGGGGAAATCAGTTTAATGTATTGCTAATCAAATTCCAAATAGGACAATGAGAAAGAAAAATAAATCTTAAAACAACTTACCACACCCTCACTTCTCCTGGACTCAACTTCACCCCCAGTTTTCTCTCCCTCCTCCCTCCCAGCAGTGCAGGGGGACAGGGAACGGGGGTTGCAGTCAGTTCATCACAGGTTGTCTCTGCCGTTCCTTCCTCTTCAGGGACAGAACTGCTCACACTCTGCTCCTGCTCCAGCATGGAATTCCTCCCATGGCAGACAGTCCTCCACAAACTTCTGAGTCCTTCCCATAGGCTGCAGTTCTTCACAAATTGCTTCAGGGTGGGACCCTTCCATGGGGTACAGTCCTTCAGGAGCAGGCTGCTCCAGTGTTGGTCCCCTGCAGGGTCACCAGACCCGCCAGCAAACCTGCTCCACATGGGCTCCTCTCTCCATGGGGCCTCAGGTCCTGCCAGGGGCCTGCTCCAATGTGGGCTTTCCATGCAGCCACAGTCTCCTTCAGGTATCCACCTGCTCTGGAGTGGGGTCCTCCAGAGGCTGCAGGTGGATCTCTGCTCCACTGTGGACCTCCATGCTCTGCACCATGGGTTCCAGGGTAACCTCAGCTTTGGTAGCTGGAACACCTCCTCCTCATCCTCTCTGCCACTGTTTCTCTCACATACTCTCACTTCTCTCATCCAGCTGCTCTTCCACATTTCCAGAGCCTTCCTTTCTGCCCCCCTTAAACACGTTATCCCAGAGGTGTCACCACCATTCCTGACTGACTCAGCCCTGGCCAGCTGTGGGTCTGTCTTAGAGCCTGCTGGCATTGGCTCTGTTAGACATTGAGGAAGCTTTAAGCAGTTTCTCACAGAAGCCACACCTGGAGCCCCCTATTGCCAAAATCTTCCTACTCAAACCCAATACACCAGTGGAGTATCTGGCAAAGCAATTGTTTTCTCTCAGCTCATGTCTGTAAGCTTTTAGAGCCATTGACTTCTCTGCTATTGATTTGTGAATCACTGGAAATTTGAAAGTATAATCCAGATGAAAAAGTTTGCAACCTTTATTGCAGCATGACCTCTTAAAGGACACAGATACTGTTTTGCAAGCTGTGGACGTTCAGGATTAGTGTTGCCTTGTGGACATTTAATGACCTTGTACGTGTGCATCAGAGGGAAGTTTTGTGTGAACACGTATTCTATTTCCTTGCTTCATCCAGCGAAGTGGATGGACAGCAACCTGGGAATAACTTGTGTTGCAGCTGGTGTGAATGGAATTGGTGTTTTCTACATATACAGAAATCTGGTATCATTTCATAGTGGTCATTCCAAATTAGCCAACATCTTGGTCACTACAATTTAAGAAAGATATTAAAGTATTGGAAAGATATTAAAGTATTAGAGAGCATCCAAAGGAGAGCAACAAAGATGGTGAAGGGCCTTGAGGGGAAGCTGTATGAGGAGAAGCTGAGGTCACTTGGTCTGTTCAGCCTGGAGAAGAGGAGACTGAGGGGAGACCTCATTGCAGTCTGCAACTCCCTCATGAGGGGAAGAGGAGGGGCAGGCACTGATCTCTTCTCTCTGGTGACCAGTGATGGGACCTGAGGGAATGGCCTGAAGTTGTCTCAGGTGAGGTTTAGGTTGGATGTCAGGAAGATGTTCTTTATTTATCCAGAGGGTGGTTGGGCACTGGAGCAGGCTCCCCAGGGAAGTGGTCACAGCACCAGGCTTGACAGAGTTCAAAAAGTGTTTGGACAATGCTCTCAGGCACATGGTGTGGCTCTTGGGGATGGTCCTGTGCAGGGCCAGGAGCTGGAGTCACTGATCTCCGTGCTCACTTCCTACTGAGCTTATTCTGTGATTCTGTGACTTTTAATTGCTGTCTTTTGTATCTGTGCTCCACCTCATAAGTGCAGAAACTCTTCATCAGATAGCAGTGATTTAAAGATAAGTTAGTCAAATTCTGTGCAACACTTGGCTGTATACGGGGGAAATCAATAATCTGACCTGAGGTTTAGAGAGAAGGTGGATCTGAACTTATCACAGGCGCACAACAAAAGAGTAAGAGGAGACAGTTATTGACTGTAGAATGAGAAAATCTGAAATCTGACTGGAAATAATTAATAATAAATAATAATAACAACAACCACCCCACACAGCAAAAGATATTAACATTGAAAGAGGCCTCCCAGAAGTCTGTGAAAGCTCTATCCTTAGCAGTTTTCAAAACCAGACTGAAACAAAAATCCCAGGTAACCTGATCCTGATCTAATAACCCTAAGGTAACCCTTAGTCCTGATCTAATACTGAAGTTGGTCCTTTTCTCAGTAGAAGGTTAAAATAGAGGACCTCCAAAAGCTCCTTCCAATGTAAGTGATCTCCTGGACCGTATTAGAATTATGGAGAAAGTACAGATCTGCAAGGCCTGTGACTGACTAATGATCATCAATTATTGTCAAGAGGTCCTTGGGAGCTAAAACCTGTGATGGATGTTGAACAAAAGAATCTGCTCAGGAACAGTGAGATTTTAAAACCTGATACGATGAAAGAATTCAGGCATCCTGCTTTGTGGAGGAAAACTCAATACAACCAGTGTGAAATCAGCAGCCTGGAAAGAGTTGTAAGGTCTTTCACTAACTGTGTGTTGGCAGCTTCCAGAAGCCAGAGTTAACCAAGGAGCCTGCAGCGTCCAGATGAACAGTGGAAGACTGCCTAAACCCGAGAACCACTTNCTCCGTGCTCACTTCCTACTGAGCTTATTCTGTGATTCTGTGACTTTTAATTGCTGTCTTTTGTATCTGTGCTCCACCTCATAAGTGCAGAAACTCTTCATCAGATAGCAGTGATTTAAAGATAAGTTAGTCAAATTCTGTGCAACACTTGGCTGTATACGGGGGAAATCAATAATCTGACCTGAGGTTTAGAGAGAAGGTGGATCTGAACTTATCACAGGCGCACAACAAAAGAGTAAGAGGAGACAGTTATTGACTGTAGAATGAGAAAATCTGAAATCTGACTGGAAATAATTAATAATAAATAATAATAACAACAACCACCCCACACAGCAAAAGATATTAACATTGAAAGAGGCCTCCCAGAAGTCTGTGAAAGCTCTATCCTTAGCAGTTTTCAAAACCAGACTGAAACAAAAATCCCAGGTAACCTGATCCTGATCTAATAACCCTAAGGTAACCCTTAGTCCTGATCTAATACTGAAGTTGGTCCTTTTCTCAGTAGAAGGTTAAAATAGAGGACCTCCAAAAGCTCCTTCCAATGTAAGTGATCTCCTGGACCGTATTAGAATTATGGAGAAAGTACAGATCTGCAAGGCCTGTGACTGACTAATGATCATCAATTATTGTCAAGAGGTCCTTGGGAGCTAAAACCTGTGATGGATGTTGAACAAAAGAATCTGCTCAGGAACAGTGAGATTTTAAAACCTGATACGATGAAAGAATTCAGGCATCCTGCTTTGTGGAGGAAAACTCAATACAACCAGTGTGAAATCAGCAGCCTGGAAAGAGTTGTAAGGTCTTTCACTAACTGTGTGTTGGCAGCTTCCAGAAGCCAGAGTTAACCAAGGAGCCTGCAGCGTCCAGATGAACAGTGGAAGACTGCCTAAACCCGAGAACCACTTGAAATTGTAGCACCAGCTTTCATCAAGATGCTTTTAGCAATGGCTCTACTCTTTGTCTAGTCATTGACAAACTATGCTGTTTTGCTTAGCTGTACAATAAAGAAAAGCTTAACTCAAAAGCAACAGTAATCTGTGTATCTCCTCCCAAAGATGTTGCAAGATTTAATGGTCTGAGAAGCTGTTGAAGAAACTCCTGAAGTGTTGCAAAAAATCTCACCTTTGATTTGAAAGCTGAACACAGCCCAGAAATTACCTTGATGGTCTCGGAATCCAACAGACAGTATATTAGAAGGGAAGAACATGCTGGAGATGAAAATATTGCTGAACTTGACACTCCTATGAACAAAACTTGTTTGGAAAATAATTTCTGCTTTCCTCCTACTTCGGCATGCAAGCAACCTCTGGAAAGAAGCTTTCAAGAAAAATCTTAATCACTGGCATTTACCTTGAGCATACATTGTCAAGAGGACATGAAATTTCCCCCAGGACATGGTTTATTTAGTACTGCACTGAGATGTGCCTGTAAAAGTCATCATCAGACAATTTCTTTTCCTCTCCCTAGGAGAATTGCAGAGGTATCAATCACAGTGCTGAAAAGACCACAGATATAGCAGGAGAGCAATAAGAGCAAAGGTTTTGCCCACCTTCAAGTTGTTTTTTGTTTAACTGGCTAGGCAGTAAAAGCCAAGCCCCTGGCTGCAAAGGACTGCCAAGAGCTAAGTTCTCTCCACCAGGCTCATCCCTCCTCCTGCAGTGCAGCAGCTCTGGAAGCATTGCTTGCCTTTGGAGTGATACCCTGCCTTGCAGCGCTGGAAATTTTCTCCCCTGTTGCTCTCTCACCTCACCTGTGTCAAGGCCTATGTACCTCAGCTGGTACAAGCTGATGTAGGTGATGCCTGGTGGCATAAATGCAACCAAAACACTTGTTAAAAAGCAATTAGGATTGCTTGATTAGGTGCTTTTGTCTAGCTTTGGCCACAGCAGTGGTTCTAGCTGCAAATGCAAAATTACTGCTGGGTAAGAGAAGTGTAAGGGTGTGAGTGTCTCATTTCAGCAGAGGATTTACCTGGGGCGTTGCTAGTGGAGAATTAAGGTGACTTGAGGCCACCTCCTTCTTTAGCTCTGGTTTCCAGTTTCCCTCTTGCAGTTCCAATCCTTGCAGATATCATGCTCCTGAGGCAGGCACAGCTTATTTTGAACAATGTGTTCCTGCAGGCTGGACGCGGTTGCCTGGCTGGCTGCCCAGGTGTGCTGGGCTGGTTTTGGGAGAGCCGAGGCATCATGCAGCAGAGAGAGACTGTGTGCTGCTCCCTGCCTGCAGGTCTGCACCGCAGCCCCATTCCTGGACCTGAAACTCAGTGGTGAGGGGACTTAAGCACTGAACAGTCTGCCCGGGAAAGTGATGGAGTGGCACCTGGGGACATGATTATTGGTGTACTTGGCAGTGCCAGATTAATAGTTGGAATTTATGATCTTGGAGGTCTTTCCAACATAAACAATTCTATCATTCTATGACTGTGGCCCTGCTGGTCCTCCTGCTCCATCCTTTTATGTCAGAGATGCCTCTGCTCCTGCTCTTACATAGAACATGTTAGATTAAACCTGCTGGCGCATCCACATGAAACAATGCCAGCACGCCGATAAGGTGTGAGAGTCCTGTCAGCAGCAGCTCTACTGTGTTCGCTTTTCATTTCATTTCGTTTTAGAGAGCCTTCAGCGAAGGCAGAAAGCGAGGTTTCCGGAGAGGGTGACCTGAGGGTGGCAGCAGCTGCTCACGGTCCGTCGGTCCGTCCCAGTGCTGCGAGCGAGGAGGCGGCAGAGCCCTGGCTGGGGAGCGCCGGGTTACGGGGGGCTGGCCCGGGGAGCTCGCAAAGGCAAAGGTGACAAAAGATCAGTCAGGCATCGAGAGCGCCTGTTACCACGGAGGTGACTTTGCTACAAAGCAGACTTTGTGTGAATCTGATCGCTCCTTCCAGGCAGCAATAAGGCACAATCTCTCTGTTTCTGCATTGAAATCAGTGAGGTATCGCGATACCTCCATCTGGTGACCGGCTCTGTCCTGAGTTATGCTGGGATCATACCTCCCGGCGAGGAATAGTCCAGCCATGCAGGCTGATAACTGATGGGAATGACCAGAGTTTGTAAATCAAAGCTGCAGCCGACACCTGACCGTGGGCACCTGACAGCTCCAGGAAACGAGTGCAGACACTGCGGGTTACAGAAGCAGAGGAATTTGGGTACCTAAGTGCTGCCCTAGTGCTGCTATAGGCGCTGAAAAACTCAGAGTCCTGAAACCACTCTGCAGCTTCAGGCTGAGCTATGCGACTTCTGAACACATTAAACACCTACCCGAACCAATAAATTCCCTGAGGATAATCTCAGGTCGGTGTTTAGTTGTCAAAGACTTGGCACCATGATTAAAATGCCCTTGTGTCTTTCCTTTCTCGTGATGCTGTAGGCCTTTGTGGACCCCAGCTGAGGTACTCAGCTCTCCCCAGGCATTGCAGAGTACGCCTGTGCACCCAGCTTGGGGCTGTGATTTCTGAACATGGGGAGAACACTGAAAAGCTTGATGCCATAATACTGAGTTTCAGAATATCTGTGTCTCTGCACATCTGGCTGATGCTGGCATCCTTCTCCAAGGTTTGGTTACAAGCCAAGAGGAAAAAGTAGAAATGACTGCATAGAACTGCTCTGTTCCTTTCATTTCCAGAGCCAGTAGAAGTCAGTAGGATCTTGTAAGTGATTTAAGACAGCCTGAGCACTTCTCTAAATTACAATGTCTTGTAATAGTTTGAAGAGGTTGTTCCATCATGACACTATAACCTTCAAACCTTCTCTCAGTGGTGGTTAAGACCATGGAAGGTCCCAGCTATATTCATTACCAAATTTGGCCACTTTGCATCATTCTATCAGGATCCAGGATCTTGGAGTTTCATTTGGGAGGGTCAGAGTCCTGTGGGACGTAATTAATTCTTACTGCATTACAGTTAGGCAATAAAATCTTGAGACCACACACAAAATTTCTTTCAGGCCACACTTCTCCTGAAATCCTTGGGTAAGACCTGAGGAGAAGAGGATCAATGCTTCAAGTTTGGCCTTTTTTTTTTTTTTTTTGCTGAATCATGAGTGTGCCCAGAGTCAGTTCAAGCAAGCCTGGCATTCCCCCTGAGAAAAAAAAAACAGAGAAAATTCTCTGTTTTTCCCTGATACCTGTGAGCCATTGCACCTTAGGAGTGCTTGGCTGCAAATAGAACAGAATTCAAGATACAGGGGGCTGACCTGCTGTGGAAGGTATCTGAAACTACTGTGTCTTGCTTGTTTAGTCTCTTCAGGTATGACCACTTTATTCCACCTCTCGGTGCTCACCATGTGGTCAGTACAGGTCCCACTAAGACACATCTTCTGCAGCATCCAAACCAAAACTGGCTAGGTTGATTCCAGTGTGATGACATCTGAAGTGCATTTGTAAGAACCAAGGAAGTATCACCTGAGAAAGGCCATGGGGAATAGTCTGGTAAAATGTGGGGAAACATTCTCTTGCATCACTGATAACTGCCTATCAAAGTGGGTGCTGTTTCCATTTCATTTGGCAGTATGCTGGGCAGATATCTTCTGGTGACCAGAAATCCCTTGCAGAGATTGTTCATTATTAGCCAAAGCTGTGTGCTGCTCTGCTTTGCTCAAACCCATGAGAACCTTCTGAGCTGCCTGGAGATGGGACTGATGAGAGCTTGTGTTTGAATGAGCACAACTTTTAGACAGTTTCTGCCAATGGGGCTGATGCACAGATTAGTTTAATGAAAAGTTAAAAATTAATTACCCTATGTCCAGCCCCTGGCTGCTACCAGCAGCTGTCAACAGCAGGTCCTGTTTTGGTGTGGCTGAGGGTGGTTGTGCTGCCAGAGAGGCAGGAGCTGTGTCTGCACCCACTACAGGCTTCTGCTGAGCCCTGCAGAACATCTGCAATAGGAACCCTTTCTCTCTCCTTTCTACTTTCTTACCAGGAAATAGGTCAGGAAGCAAAAAGTCAGGAGCTGGGAAGGAGGATGAGAAGTTACAGTGAGAAAGTGTTCCTCTTAGACTGGAAATAATGCACTGTCAGTGCTGAGCTCCTTTGACACTCTCCAGTTCCCTCTCTGGCTGCGGGAGCACACCCTCCTGCTTGTGGCCATGGCCAGCAAGGAGCTGCACCCAGGTCAGGGTGTGGAGACCCACGCCAGCCCTGGGCACGGCAGAGTAAGGCAGGGTAGGAAGGGTAATGCCTTCCTTTCAATCAGGCAATAGTCCAAGAAATTTCTCCCCCCTCCTCCAGCTTCCCACATGATTTGTCAGGACAGGAAACACCTGGACCTTTGTCCTTAGGGAGTCTGAAGGAATTCAGTATGTGATCTGCAATGAACAACATTTGCGCTGGTGAGTCGTGCTGATAAGAAGCTCTGATCTTGCACTGTCTTGGAGCAAGGACAGCAGTCTCCTGTTGCCCAGCCCAGCTCCTGAGGGTTGTCTCAGTGCACTGTGGCCGTGGACTGGGAGGCTGCGTGGGGATGCTGCTGGTGCAGCCCCAGCCCAGGTGCAGTGGCTGACACTTTCTGACACCCCACTGAGTCCCTGTGAAAACCCAGTGTCTTCCCATTCCCACCTCAAGTTTTCCACCTAATGCTGCTGTCAGACTTGAGAAAGAACAACTTTCCTCAATCTTTTGGCTGGCTATCCTCAGTAAAGGGTCTCTCTGCCTTTTTTAGGAGGGGTGACACACCTTTGTGGTGCTAGAAATGTGTGTGAGAGAAGACCTGCAGACAAGATGATGTTATAGCTACCGATGTGACGTGCTGCTCAGAGGAGACAAGTCTGATGAGGAACCATGCCAGTCTCCTAAGTGGGTAGTGCCGTGCTGCCTGGAGGAAGGAGTGCCAGCATTTCCCAGATCACTTTGATGTGCCTCTCATTACCAGAGAAGAGTTCAGTGACGATAAAATGCATTTTATCATGTTTAAATGAAAAACTTAAAAAACCCCAGATTTCTAGAATTTAAAAATTATTTGCAAGTGTTAGAACAGAAACATCCATTTGTAACCAGTGGTAATATGGGTGAAGACTCCTGAGACACCACTTTATGCATTCTGGGCTCACAGAATTAATCTGCAGCTGTTAAAGTTGTCCCAGTCTATCAGGCGCAACTTCATGCTCCAGTATGTGATGCCAGGCAGGAGCCTTAATCTTGAATATTCTCTGTGTATATTCTTATTTCCTGGAGATCCATTGGTTATAAACATTCCGTGGGCTTTCTGCTAATGTAACATGTTGAAAATTAATTAATTAGTATTTAAATTTCTGCTCCTCATGTTAATTAATTTCAGCAAAGAACGTGTAAACTGACCTCCTGTAGCTGGGGCAGCACTGCAGGTGGATGTGCACTCCAGTGTAAAGCAGTTACTGGAGGTAGCTCAACAGCACTGGTGGCAGAGTCTCCTGGTTTGTCTCAAGTGTAAACGCTGGAGGCAGATACTTTTCTACTCATACTTCAGGATGGCTGAGATGCCTCTCTCTGCTAACTTTGCTTAACTAATATTTTCTAGTAAAAGTTATATTTTAAAAACACAAGGTTACAGACATTGTGAAGCAGCACCTTAAAAACCTGTGGATGCCAAGTCAGGCAGAGGGATCTAATGCAATATTGCAGGAAGTGGGGGGATGTGACGTTGCCCTGGTGCATCTGAGAAGCTTCAGTGGTGGAAGCTCCAGTGCTGTTGGAATATGGAGCCTGAAGACTACTCTCACACAGATAGCGTATGTCAGAGTGACAAATATCTATGGAAGTTGTGAATTGCCCTGCATCCTGGACGAGCGTGTCTCCAGTTCCTTATCAGCACTTAACGCTGTACAAACTCACTGACACAAGTTCAGTGGTTTAGGTGCCTTCCAAAAAGGCCAGTCATCTCTGGAATTCCTTGTCATTTGCTGTAGTGGACACAGAACTAAAGCCTGAGTGTGTGGCTTCATCAGCCTTTTGGGGGAATGAAAGAGTTGCTAATTAACTACATATTTTAGTATCAGACCTTCTCTTCCTGCCTGCTGTGACTGTCTGTTGGTCATGCTGTCTGTCCAGACGCTGATGGCATCTCAGAGAAAGCATTGAGGTAGGTAATGTTTCCCTTAAAGCCTTCTGAGCTCATGAGAGTGAGATAGTGCATTCCCATGTGGTTAAGTTATACACTTACAAGCTCCGGCTAGAAGTGTTAGCATAACAGCCTTGGGTTGCTAGGAGGTGCTGTGTGGGGATTAATTAATCAGGATGGTTGTGCCTTCTGTTTGCCATCATTGCTGATATAGAAGAGAGGTTTTCAAAGCCAAAAGCTGTGATGGACTCTTGTCAGGCTGACAGATTTGCATATAGAAACACTCATTAAGGCAGTTGTGGCAAAAGTTAGTCATTGCAAAATATTTCACGGGGAAAAATCTAAACAGTGAGGCCCACAAGAGGCTCTGTCTGCTCTAGGCTGCTCCTCTGTCCACATTGCAAGGGGCAGCAGCAACACTGAAACAGCTGAGACTGCTGTACCAGAAGACTTTCCCGTTCCTCTAAATGGGTTAAAAAGGCTGATTTTTAGCTCATAGATTTTTGGTCCGGTTTTGAAGCAACATCCTAAACTTTCTTTGTGCACAAGTAAGAGATTTGGCTTGCTCCTTGCAACAGCAGGGGATGCTACCTCCTATTGCATCTCCTTTACTGTAGCTGGTTGAGCTGCCCAGTTGGTCACTTGCTGATGTATTTCCACCCATATGCTTTAAGGCAATAGATGGGAAGGAGATGGGATAACAGTAAGCCAGCAGACAAAACAGAAAATCCATGGAGAGAGTGATAAGACCTAATGGAGCTTGGAGCAGTCTCTTCAACTAAACAGTGATGAGTGCCCAAACATCCAAACTGTAGTAGACACAAGACAGTCTTGATTACACACACACAGAGGATTGAATCCACACAGCTTTTAAATGGTTTTAGACACTGAATTAATTGGACAAGCAAGCTTGCTGCTAGTTGTCTCCAAGCATCCATTCCCTGGGAAGTACTATCCTAACAAAAATAATTAGTTTCCCCTCAGCTGAAGTCAAGTATTTGCTCAGCTCTTTGAGAAGAGTGTAAAAGGCAGGCAGGCCCCGTGTTCAGATTCCAAAAGCCCTTTGCAGGTGACCCTGCATAAGGAACTTCAGGACAACTGGCCCCAAGGGTCCTGTGTTCAATATGCCCCTAACCAGGGATGACTGCTCTAATTCTCTAATGCTTCTCAGAACTGATGCCTGGTGAGTGCCGTGTGAGACTGGGGTTCAGAGTCCCCCACCAGCATTGTCTGGTGCCTGAAGAGCTCAGTGGGTGCAATCACAACAGCATGTCCAGCACCTGCTGGGGGTGTCAGAGAGGGAGAAGGCTGGATCCAAAAATGAGCATGCGAGCTCTTCTGCTGCAGTGTAGGGGGAGCATGGGGGCCTAGCCTTAATAGAACAACCCACAAAATGACACCTAATGCCTGCGTGCATCCTGTTCTGTTATCTTTGTCTCTCTCTCAGCCATGAAAAGAGGGACCTGCATGAAAGATAAGGCAACTTTTTGGTTAATAGTCAGTTCCTTTCACCATTCTTCCATAAGGAAGCTCCATATTCTGAAGGAATTCAGCTCTGCAGGTTCCTCTTCTCAGGAGCATGCCTGACCCCCTGGTTTATAGAAGAATTGCAGGTGGCTGAGAGCAGCTGCTTGCCAAAACTCATGCATTTCCCTGACAATCTTCCTGGAAACAGTCTAATATATAAAAACAGGGATGTAGTGTAGTGGTCAAAAGATTCAGTTTGGGAGAGCGGGCTTGAGCTTCCTCTTTGGGGTCTGTGTCATTTCCTTGGGGGTACAGTGCAGCAGCAGCCCAGGGTGTACATGGCTCCGAGTCCCTTCCAGGGAAAGAGAGGAATATGCACTGCTTTCCCTTTCCTGCATGACTGCTGTGTCCACAAAGCTGCTGTGAAAAACCTGTTGGAATTCGTTTCAGGGCAGAAATGACTACTGTTTGGGGTGGGGTTTTTTGTTTGTTTTTCGCTAAATGGATATTGCTGAATATTTTAGGTGTGTGCTAGGAGTCCCTAAAGGACTAGGCTGTCAAGACAGTGACCAGTCTGTGGTTCTCAGCAGAAGAGTTATGATGATCTTGGCCACAGCAGTGGCACCCAAGGGCACGCATAGTGCAGAATTTTAAGCACGTGAGAACACTCTTAAGGCAAAATCCTATATACCTATAAACCCCTCGGGTGTACTGTCATTCTAGTGAGGTTTGGTAGGTTGTTTTGCTAGTGTTGGTCACTCAAATTCCCACTGGTATTGCACTTAAGAACTCATGCACACATTTTTCTCCCTCGTGCCAGTGCTAGACATGAGGATGGATGCAGTCATTGCCTTTTCTGTACTCACAGTAACGTGTGGGTTACAAGATGTGACCCTAGTAACCTCCCTTCCTGTGTTCTGCACGCTTCCTCGCCTGCCTCAGTGCAGAACACTCCCTGCCTAAAGCTGAGAGGGGGTAGGGCTGAGCAGGTTTTGTTCTGTTCCCTCCAAAGGGTTTGAGCCCAGGCGCTGCAGGATCATGTCCCAGCTGCTGCTCTCACTGCTCTGCAGCACCGGAGTAGCAGAGTGTTGCTCCTGTGATAGGCTGTTTTGCAGCCTGCAGCGACACTCTCTGCTGTTTATAATGAACAGGGTTCCTGGAATACTTCGGGACAGCAGCCACAGACCTGCAGAGCAGGCACTGGAGCTACGGTAAATCAGGCTGTGGAGTCACGTGTTTTCTTCCAGGAAAGAAGGTTATGCTGATGCCAGAATAACACATTTCCCACTGGTGCTGGCACCTCTCTCTGGGCACTGTAGCTTCCAGCGAAAGGTTTGCATAAGAGAGTAGCGTACAAGCTTCTGTTTCATACCTGTCGTTACCTACATCTACTGGGCTTGTTTCTGCATGCCCACCTGTGTTAACAGACATCAGCTGGCATGCCAGGGTCGTGGCACAGCTGGGGCTTGTGGAACTCTGATCAGTGCTGCTGCTGAGGTCTATTAGCCACTGTTAATGGTGGCTTTCAATGCAGATGGTTGCAAACTGTTTTTTACTTTGTACCTCTTCAGTGAGCAATGGTAGCCCTGATTCTGCAAGTTATTTAGGTTCCTGCTACTGAAATCTGTGGGGACATAATGTCTAAATTTAATTTTTCAGAAGGTGGGACTGTTCTGCTTGCTGCAATTCAAATACATAGAAGGATCCCTATAAATATTTCATGGCCTCAGGGACAAACTGTGATATGGCTGCAAAACTAGGCACACATTCATCTCCACAAGAAAAATCACATTGCAGCAGCAGTGGAGAAACCATGCTCCTAATCTGTCAGTACTTACAGCTGACAGATGCAGAAGGACAAAATACAGTTAATGTTTTAGAAACAGGCTTTGCACCAATATAGGTTTTCAGTTTCCAATATGTTTTTTAAATGAAGCAGAAATTACATGCCTATCTGCCCTCAGATTTTCCTCGTTAGCATTAATCAAGCACACTTGACTCACTTACAGATGAATTTGATTAGGATCATGTATACTCTTAGGAACCAAAAATAATGAATCATGACTAGCGTGTACGTGCTGTTACAGCCAACATTGTTGCTTGGTGTCTGCTGCAGCAGTGAACTACTAGAAAGCTCCTAGAACTGGGTTCCAAACCATTGGCAACAGGAGGTGGTAAATGGCACACACGAAATAAAACAAGACACAAAATGGAAAGCTATAAAGTGCACAGCTATTTAAATGTCTATATAATTGGTTGAAATTCTTTATTTTCTCACATAGAAAAAGCTAGAATGGAAACCTGACTGTGTCTACATGAATACACAAATATTTTTGCAGATGTTCCAGCCTCTGGCCCATGGTTGTAACTTTTAGATCTGTGAGCTCACTTACATGTCTCGTTCTATAATGCCAACAGATTCTTCTGCTCGTCTTTTAGCACTATAGAAAAAAGATGCCTCCAAAAAAAAAAAAAGGAAAAGCATGTACAGTAGTATAGCTCTGTGAGTAAATCTTGTTTTACACGTTCACAGCTGCACGTGTAATTTCATGCAAAGCCCATGTGCTCAAGTACTGGTTCAGAAGCAGTCAGGGGATGCAACATTCCACTGCCTGTAAAAATGTTTGTTGATAAAAAGACAAACGCAGAAAAGTGTTTCTGTTGTGACATTTTGTTGATATTCCATGTAATTTATTCTGACCTTCTGTCATCCTCCTTTTTTTTTCTTCTTTTACAGTTAGTTTTATTGTGCAGTAATTCTTTTTACATTCTTCTCACCAGCGAGGTCCATGAGGACGGTCTGTGTGATAAAAGGATATGTAATATCTGTTATCCCTTTTATCATGACAGCTGCCTGGGCCTTTGACAGTTCTGCAATCTACTTAATCATTTACCTAAGTGCCAGAAAATGCCTGTAAGAGGAAAAGTAGACATATGAAAAGGGAATAATGCATAAAGAAACATCTGCATTGAGATCATTTGTCATTTTTGGAAAGGCTTTGGAGAATGATGCATACATTTAGTATAGTGTCATGCTCATGACACTATCGATATTTTATTCTACCAGCAGACCTTATCTGGCTTGTATTGAGCTTTTATCATGTTTGTAAGATCCCTGCTGTGTGCTCTGGCTGCAGGGCCCTCCCTGACCCTGCCCAGTTCTTGCACTGGGTGAAGAGGGACTGCCCTCCATGCTATGCCGTGCTATGCCATGCCTAGTTTGCAGCAGGTGCCTTTTTCATTAGCTGTTTGCATTTTTTCCTTGTGCCGTCTCCCCTGTTTGCCAAGCAAGCCTCTGGGGCTCCCCATGCTGTCACCGCTTTCCAGTCTCTGTCACATTGCTGCAGACCTGGCTGCAGGGTGGCTTCTCCCCAAGGCCCCTCTGTCACAAGGGCAACCTGTGCCTTCAGGTGCTCCAAAGGATGTTTTAAGAACTGGCTTTTCAGGAGCAAGAACTACCTATGCCAATAAATGCCATGACCAGAGAGGGTAACTGTGCTGCTAAGGAGCAGAGGATGCCCAGGCAGTGAGCGCCGGTAGAAGAATTCCACATTAATTCAGATCCCTGCCAGGGAGTTGCAGTTACCTTGAATTGTCTTTGTGATAACAGCAACAGAAAAACTCCCTCACTCCCACTGCTTGAGGGTTTATGGAACACTGAAATGGCCTTGGAGTTAGGTCACTGGCAAGTATCAAGATATTAGGAGAATATACAAAGAAAGTTTGAAAAGCATAAGCGTATTTCATACAAAGTTTTTATGGACATTTTCAAGGGTAGATGTGCCAAAATGTTTCCACTGGAAACTTTATATAAAATTATTGATGTAGAGGGGTTCTGCAATTCTGGCATCTCTCTCCTCTCTCCTGAGAGCTGTTGTAGATCATGACAACTCTGTTCTGTGTACTGGGAGCATCAGCAGCTGGAATTTATCATTTGTTAGTCTTAGTCTTTATGTAGCTTATTTTAGAGACTCCACTGGTAACGACAGCTCTTGCCATTTTACCTTCAGGACAGCTTGGAATTCATCTCTTAGGGCCAGAAATCACTCTAGCATCAAGTTTACAGCAAGAAGAAAAATAAGCATTTAGTACAGTATCAGACCAGTTTTTGGCATTCCTTAAATTCCTTCAGAGGACAGTCAGAGGGACAGATGTGTCATTGCAGCTCTGGGCTCTCTTTCACCCCTGCTCTGTGATTGCGTGATGCTCTTCTTAAAACCTTCTCTTTGCTTTTTCACTCTTCCTTGCCCTTCTAAAGATTTTACCGAGGAGTTTTCTGATGTCTCATGGACTAATAGCCCTTTTAACCTCAGGGCTCCCTAATGAAATCCTGTCTTTTTTTTTTTTTTGAAGAGGTGAGCTGCGTTGGAGGCGTGACTACCCCGGGCTGCCCACTGCAGTTCCTGAGCTGGTTTCCTGTTTTGGTGGCCATGCAGTGGAAAGTAGCTTTCTCTGAGAGGGGGAGTTTGGAGGTCTGCAAGTTCAGGAAGCACATCTCCCAGGGCTTCTGATAAGGTGGACTGTGGGACATTTATTTTGATTACACCTTTACCATAATGTCAATCTCTACTGGACAGAGGGTTTTCCTGGTGGCTTTTTGCCTTCCCAAGAAGGTGGGAAGAGTATATTTTCTCTTCTTGCTTGGCTCATAAGAACTATTTCCATGGAAAGGCTGACATAAATTGAATCCATACATAGCAACCGGAGGGACCGCAGTGATGGTGTCAGTCCTATTCTGCCAGCACGTGCTGTATGTCAGAGTTCTTAGAATAAACAGGGTTTATTCAAAAGAGATTAAAGCTGTCGGCTACAACCAGTGACAGCCAACAAGGTGGCCTTTCCTTCCTCTCATTCCTCTGAGCATTGTGCTCGCTCTGTCTCTCAGTGGCTGAGTCCGTCCTCTTGAGGAGCACAGCATCTTGAGGTCCTCGTGCCCCAGGTCTTTTAGACCCAGGAAGCCTCGAGGCTCATGAGTATCTCTGTGCGGAATCTCCTTCCAGATGGGAGAGGATGCACATTCATGCCTTGTCCTCAGGAAGTTTCCAGCCCACGCTGCCTGTGGGAGAGCAGTGAGGTGGCACTGCCACCAGGAACCCCGCTTGCCACAGTGATCCCCCTTGCCAAGCAGTTCTTACACAGCCCTTTTTTCTACTATTGCCAAGGGTGTCTGTTTAAGGAGCCAATGAATCTGCCACAGGAATCTCGTGTATTGGGGTTACATGTGCTATTAATAAAAATTGCCTTCAACTTCTAAATCGAGGCACTTAAAACCCACAATGAATGCATTCTGCAGTAATGAAAAAAAACCCCAACTTTTTTGTTGAAATTTAAATAGATCCATGAACTTTTGTATCATGCATGCTATTTTAAAACTGTAAATCTATTCAATTTTTTCCATTGTGGTTGTTTTTATGTTTCATTGTGCTCTTACATAGGAAGGTCTTTGGTCTTTTAATAGAAAAGATTTTATGTTTCCAGGCACAGGTTTTTATGCCCAGCTCAATAGTCTTGGTAAGAAACTAGTTTTCTGATGATGCTTTTTCTATGGTACAAGATTTAAGAAAGGTTTGAAGAAAGTATTAAAGTACAAAGGCATCAAGAAATTATTGTTAACTTCTCGAAACTTAGATTAAGGTGTTCTAGACATTTCTGTTAAATAAAGGAAAAGGACAAAACCTAAATAGTGGCAAGGTGTTCTTTTCTGTGATTTCTGTTTCTGAGAAATCCAAGCATGACTCAGACTAACAGACTGTCTGAGGCCAAATGTTGTGTTATTACAAACATGGCCTGAAACTGGATGATAAATTCTATAGGTAATATAAAGGTGTCCTAAAAGCCCCAAAGCTATTTAGAATTCTGCTAGAAATGTACTCAACTCTGCTCCCCCACCAAAAAATCTCTTATCCATAGCAGTGAAGGAGAATTTATCTACAGTTTTCATTCTTCCATACCTTTTTGTCTGCTGTCCTTTGTGCCTAAAAGATCCCTACAAGATTACAGAGCTATTTCATTCTCTGTTAGTTTGCATAAAAGTAATTTATTCTGCATATATTTGATGCCTGTTGTGATGTTGATTTGCTCTGGCCATTGCCTTTCCTGTTGACCAGTGGTCTCTCTTTGTTTCCTTCTGTTTCCCATGCCTCTCGTTTAATAATGAGGCTGACAGTTGTCTGGGACAATGGTTGTATTTTTGATATATGTTTGTATAGTGCTTGGCACAATGCAGCTTGGTCTCTGACTTGTGTATGTCGACCAATAATGATGTTGTTTCCAATTGTTTCAGTCTCCAGCTTTGTAACTGTTTCAGAAGTCCTCTTTTAAACAGTGAGAAGCAAATTATTATTTAAAAAATATTTTCCACATCAGTTATGATTTCTTTAAATAATTTAAGTGCTTTTTCCAATACTCCTCACAAGCACTGTGTTATGCCTGTGTCATTTTACTGATTTAAAGCCAAAGACCTAATGATACAGAGATCTGCTTCAGATATCTGAATAAAAGTGCACAGTGCAACCACTGAAAACCAAGTGCTGCTGCTCTGAAGGGAGTGCCGTGCTAATGAGAGGCAGCACAAGGAGTACAACAGGTGCCTTCTAATACCTGGTATATGCCCTCAGTGTCAGCAATAATTAATCTTCAGCATTATTGCCTTGGAGTATTTACCTGTCTCGTAACCCTTAAGGGATGACCTTTTTTTAGCACAGGAAATGACACAAACAGCAGAGGTGTCAGGCCACTGTCACTGACAAACATCCCTGAGCAGGGAAATCCACGATGCGCTAGTCCGTCACTGTGTGTGAGCTCTGTTGTTATTGTCAAGTTAATCTATTTCTATTTCCAAAGTGGAAATCAGGATCTACTACTTCTGTATTAAGCCAGTCTCTAATCCTTGCTCCCAGCTAAACACAACAACAATCTATTTATATATGGGGCTATCCCCAATTAAACCGAAAAATAGTATAACCTAGTTCAGCTGTTGGGTAACACCAAGTATTAGCATTGGTTATTTATATCCTTAAGACGTTTCAGACTTGCTGCACTAAATAAAAGCTCACACTGAGCTCTTTGATGTTTGCTGTCACTTACAGCCACATTGGCTTGAAAGTGTAACAATGTGATGATGACCCCCAAATTTTCTGGGCTGGCCTGGCTCAGCTGCGACCTCCTGCATGTTCCCTGTCTGGGGTGGCAGCTGAAGTACCTGGCTTGCCTGAGCCCTGCAGAAGACAGCTCCCTGTGGCAGCTGTGAGTGTTTTCATGAAGCTTTGAGTTTGGCAGCTCCTTCCCTCCACTGCAGCTGGCAAGGTGACAGCAAGCCGGAGAGTCTGTTCAACCTGCTCAGGAATTTCTTTATGTGTGTCGGTGTTTGATAAATCACTTTCCCCTCAAATGCATATAGGAGAGTTTGTGTATTTAAACAGGTGGGTTTTGGGAACTTGCTGCTCCATTTGCAGGGAAGTATACACTCCACAAGTACATCATGGAAAGACAATAACTAAAGTAGTGACGCAGACTTTAAGTAAATAGAAGGGTTACTACCAGGTGATTTGTGCAGCTCTAATGTAATTAGTAATTAATATTAGAGACAGTGTATTGCATTTGACTCTGCAAGGCACTATATCTTACTTTCTCGTGTCTGAGGTTGAGTTTATTCTGTCTTTTGCATTGCTACAGAATGCACAGAGCTGGGGTGGCTGTCACTCTTCACACATGGCTATGACTGTCACTGTCATTGGATTTAATTTTTTTTTTTAAATGGTATGTGACTGCTGCTTCCATTACTTCTAGACCAAGCCACGACCAGGCTAAGGCAGCTCCCAGTATTGGGAGCTGAACTGGTGAAGGTGGAGAAGCATCTTCAGCAGGGACCAGTGATACATGCAGCTACCACTGAGAAAACTCCGGTATGGGCTGGAGGTGAAATTATAGTGGTAAGGCCAACAGCAGAGTGTTACCAAGTACATTCAAGATGTGGAGCAACCCATAAAATAGCTCACTTCTCACATGTTTCCTGTTAAGTATCTGCCCTTTCACTTCCATGACTTTTTTACTGCACTTTTCTAAAATTCAGGAACTTTTCTCCTCACTGTGCAAAATATTTCCCAGTGTTCTTCAGACATGGGGGGAAAAAAAAATCCCAAAACCAGTTGCATGCAAACCAGGCATGTCCTTCACAGGAAGTTGCACCTTGTCTCCGATACCTCCAAAATTTGACTGCTTCCTGGGTGAGGCAGAAGTAACCTCATCTTGTCTCAACTCTCATCACTGATAAAATGCTGTTGATGCAGGCCGTCCTCATCTCCACATCCTCATCCCCGCTTTATCCTACTTCCACGGATTTTCAGCCTCAAGTTGATCAAATGTGCAGCTTCCCTTTTGTGTTGAATTTGAACAAGCCCACACATGACTTTGTACATTTGCTCCACAGCCCCTGATGTGAACAGAGCAGCTGATGCTCACTTCAGGTAGAGCTGCAAGGGTTTTGGAGTCATCCAGTGTAAGGGCACCCATGGGGAAACTTCTGGTTTATCAGGAAGCTGAAATATCTCCCCTGCTTGTATGCTAGGCAAAAAGGGACTGTTATGTTACTGATTGCTGAGGAACACTTTGGAAAGCTGAAGTAGTGCAGCACGTAGGTCTCTCCTAGTCCCTTTGGGCTGAGAAGGCTTGGTTCTTTAGTATATATATAAAGCAATAAAAGACTGAGGCACTGGGAACTGGGAGTCTAAGGGCTTCCAAAGAGAGCACTTTCCTGGGATCCTGGCAATGTAAAAAGTGTGCATGACACTCTACAAATGGTATAATATCTGCAAACAAGGGACACTTCTTGAACCTACATGATCTCAAGAAGTCTGTTCTGAGAGTAGAACACGTCTCTCTGACACTTTCTCTCATCGGTGTTTCTTTTTTTTATTCAGCCAGAAGGTTAACAAGTTAACAAGCTACATGCAACATAATCAGGAAATAATCCAGTGGTGATGTTGAAGGCCGCCTATGAGGCAAGTGAAGACAGCAGAGAGAGTCCAGGGTGGTGAAGGCAGTAGATACTTTCTATTCTCTGTGAGAGGTGTGAGAAGCATCCAGGCACAGGTGTTGTGCAGTAATGTTGAACCAGAGATATGTGGGTACATGGGGCACAGGGTCTTCGTCCCCTGTGGAACATGTGGACTTTTACTGCTGTGTTGCCTTTCCATAATTTGGACATGTTTTTAAATCTCAGTTATGCTTGACTCTGACTAAATTTAAGAGTGGCTTCTGATGAGTGCCAGTGTGAGAGAAGAAAGAGGTATTTCATAGGAGCAGGTATTTGAAGATGTTCAGGTATGCTGTCAGACAGAGTTTTTCCATGTGATCCTATAAAGAAAGAACATTTTATCCCCTAAGTGTGCTTCTCATTTCAGCTTCATCTTTTCCTTAAGCTGTGAGTGAGGGAGAGCGCAGGAGGCAATCCAGTGCCAAATCCTACCTTAGCTGCTCTGCTCTCCTTGCTGAAGGAGCCCATTTCCCTCCACTGACTCAATGAGCTGAAGCTGCTCTTCTGCATGCCCTGCTAACGAGGCAAAGAGCTACTGGAGGCAGCGTTACACTGGCCAGCAGTGGTGATGTAATTGTCAGCAGCAAAGTCTTGGGTCAGAAGTCAACCAGGAGTGGGCTTGTAACTAGGAGATCAAAATATTTTCTCTGCCTTTTGCAATGGGACGTGTCTGTATTGTTCCCCCTTGCTTCTCTCTTTGTTCGCTCTGATATGTTTTATCGTCTCAGTTCGTGTTTGTGGGTCTTGCTTTACAGCATGACAGAATTGTTTAAAATCAGTCAGACCAGGGCTGCAGAGAGGGCACAGGGCGGTGGGAGGGACAGCGAGGCCGTGCGGCCGCCTCACTCAGCTCCAAATGTGAGCTTGTAGAACTGAGATTTGTAGAGCATCAACAATCAGACCTAGTTTATAAGTCATGCTAGAAATACATTCCTTGAGCTTGTGACTTTGAATTAGCTATTTTGCTTTTAGCTTCTAAAACTGCCAGCCTGACTGTCGATTAAGCTTCCAGTAACACAGAGGATTTGTGAAAAACAGGGCTTTATCTACTTCCACAGGCTCAAGGAATCAAAACTTTTTCCTACCGGTTTCTCTAATTTTGTAGTTCACGGGAACAATGCATGACAGGTACCCAGTTCAGAGCAGCTCACCTGAGAAATGGGCTTGAGAGACAAGTGACACATTTTCTTTTCTAGTCACTTACATCTTTTAACCAGTAGCATGCTCAGTGAGGTGATTAGAACAAGTCCTCCCTTATTCATGGGAAAGTTTAGTGTAGAAAATGCTCAGAAAGTACTAAATGATGTGTTAATTGCTGTGAAGGAGGAAAAACATGACAGAGACCTGGCAGAGTCCACTGCTGAGAGGGACGGTGTTGTCCCACACATTATCACAGAGATATACATTTTGCAGAAACGTGATTTGCACTGGAGCACAATGCAGTGAAATTATTGGAAGTTCTGCTAGCCATCAAAATGGTTGATTAGAGTTATTAATGATGGCTTTTTTTCCTATGCCCAGCTCCTCTGTTTACTGCCTGCTTTCAAAATGAATGAATTTGATTAAAACAATAGAGAGAAAGCAAAAGAGAAACTAGCGGTTGTTGTAGGAGGCCACTCAGCAGCTTGAGCATCATCATACGTGTGTGCACGTGTGTGTCCTAGCTAGAGGGCTCAAGA
Organism: Cnemophilus loriae; assembly: GCA_013397755.1. Lineage (NCBI taxonomy): Eukaryota > Metazoa > Chordata > Aves > Passeriformes > Corvidae > Cnemophilus > Cnemophilus loriae. The sequence continues at coordinate 570,222 of VZTF01004244.1, forward strand.
AGATCCTGCTGCAGCTGTGCCACCCCTTTCTGGCTCCTACAGAATGAAAGAACCTTCAGTGCCGAGGAACTGGCTTCACAGCATAAGATTGAAGCTGACAGCGTTGTGACTGCTGCTGTTTTATTGAGTATGTTCCCTGAAAATCATGCTGGCTGTGAGCTCCCTTTTTCAGGAGGTTGGCGGATGGAGCAGGATGTGTCTGTAGCGATGCACTGACAGCATGCACTGGCTTGCAGAAGCAGGGCAGAACATTCCACAAGCCATGTTGCCATATTTCTGAGGCTGTGAAGAAACAGCAGTTGGTGCTTGGCCAGTGTGATTGGCAGCAGATGTAATTCCTCCCCAGAAGTGTCTCAGCAGCTGTTTGGAAAAGACCCCTGTTACCATCCATGGTGAGCATGGCGCATGTAAGGGTTTTTCCTGTTTTATAGCCAAGTTGCTTGTGTATTCATGCACCTCCTGTACTAGAGCAGAAAAGTTCCAACCATGTGTAATGACGAAATCTTAAACCTTGTCTTATTTATTGCCCACCTGAAAAGGACATCAGTAAAAATCATCACAAACATTAGCCCTTAGGCCGTTAGGGATTTCTTCATTTCGCTTGACTGCCAGTATTGCTTTCAGACAGTGCAGTTTAAAACCAGCGTTAGTGCAGAGAGACTCATCTCCCCATCCCTCTGTTGTCAGTGGGGAGAGAGAGTCACGATTCATGAGAAAATCTCCATGATTCATGTAACCTGTGTTAGATGAATCATCCTGGAGCTGCTTGGTTAACCCTGTCTGCTTCTCTCTGGGAAACAAGGCAAGCAGTTTAAATGAGGTGAAGTGAATCCTACCTGCAGGGCCCAGTGATCAGTTGACCTGCCATGAACACAGTACAACAGAGATGAAGAATTAGATCCTCAAAAAGAAAAAAAACAACATATCTTCAGTTATATGTTCATTATCACATCTTACATTTTGGAAAGTGGAAAGTACATGACGAATGACATAAGTGTAAAGCCATGTAAATAAAAGAGGTGCTGTTTTTCAATTAAATAGACATTATTTACGCCTGACTGCATAGAGCATCTTGCTCAAAGACATTTTGTATGGCTCCAATCTGCTTAAAGCCTGACGCTGGATAGTGTGTGTTTTGCTGATAAACATGAGCCCAGGAGCCAGAAAATCCAAACAAGGCAGTGAATCACTGAGCAATCGCATGAAGCATCACTTTACTAGGTGCTAGTGTGGCAAGCAGGCAGCCGAATGCTGAACCAGGGACATTGGGTGGACGATACTGTAAACGGGGAAAGATGAGAGCTCTCTCCAAGAAGACCATATTTAGCTGTGGTTTTGTTACTGCTGGTTGACTGCACAGTAAAGAGAGCTGGGCAAGGATATGACACCCAGGCACCATACCCCAGCTGTGACCCGATGTTTTGGAAGAAGAGCTGCTTTAGCCACTGCCACGTGTGACATGTGTTTTAGCATGTCACTTTTCTCCTGGTGCAAACGTGAGTAACAGACCTGGTGTGACCTGGACTGAAACCAGCCCAAGCAAACTCAGCTCTGCCTCAGCCATGTGCCACCACCTTTCCTCAAGGAGTGTCCAAGTGGGGGTTGGGGTCCTGAAGATACCCACAGCCCTGTCCACCCTCCCAGGGCTCCTCCACCCTGCCTGGAACTCCTCCACTGAGGCAACAAGTCCAAAACACTTTTTGATGATGCAAAACAGCAGGAGTTTTGCAAGCCAAGGTGGGTCAGAGAGCTAAGTGGTGCTCTCTTACCATCCCAGGCTAGCTCGTTGTATAGATAAGTGCAATCAAGACCTCAAAGTAAATATCTGGCCACCACGTGGAATATTTTTAAAGTAGATTTGCGTCTATTGGCAGGGTTTTGAGGGCTTCCTTTGTATTTCTGTGTGAGTATACCTGAATATTGATAATTATTGTTGGCTGCAATCAGTGTAAGAATCTTGGACACGACAGTGAAAAAGAAATTGCATTTGGAGCAGAAGACCTTTTTCTGGATCTCCCTTCAATGGTTCTGAAGATCAGAACAAGATCATTGTTCTGCTGAAGTTTCTAACCTATGGTTTGCTGACGCAGCAGTTGCCTATAGCTAGATTACCATCTTCACTTAGTTGCATAAAATTAAGCTATAAAATTCTGTGAATCCTGTGTCTGCAAAGGAGACAGTGGTTCCTGAACCTGATTGCACCAAGGACTACTGCAAAGATACCAGCTGCAAAAAATTTTCTGTGCTGGTGCCATTCATCTGAAGGTTTTTTTAGTTTAGTATTCAAAGAATACATTTATGGCTGGCTCACATCCTACTATTATTAGTATATTATGATTTTTCAAAATTTGCATTGAAAAGCACATTTATTTATGTCATATATGACTTAATCCTGTTCCCTGGACAATTATTGGCAGAATTCATTAACATCTTTGAGTGCAAGAGTGGGAAATAGGCAATCCTTTTGCTGAGTAACTCTTACTGAAATAATCCAATTTTGCCATTTGCTCTTTATCATTGCTCTTTTTTCTGCCCTCAAAGCTGACAGTTGTTATAATTTCTTTTCAGTTAACTAGACTAAAAGGTAACTTGTATTTTATTATGAACTGAACTGCATTGCTTCCCCTGGCTGCTCATTTCTCGTTTTCTGCTGAGTCTTCCACTGTGCCGGCTTAATGCGTTAATGGGGAAAATACCTTTGGACTCTGGTTATAGCCAACAAAGCTCTGCAGTGCACAGATATAGAACACACCTTCCTTTTGGTACATCAGAATCCAGATTATCTGCAAGTAATAGACTAATAAGGGGTTCTCCAGTGAGTCAGCTTATTAAAGGCAATCCTATTCCCTGAGAGCTCTAATGCTGGCTTTTACAGCTAACTTGTGCACAAGGAGGGCAGATCAGTGCTTCTTCCCTGTCCTTGTGCTCATCACCGAAGGATCATGTTCTGCTTTTAGTGCTCAGTTAAAGAATTATAAAAATGCTGCTGTGATGTGGAAGGAAAGAAGCTGGTGGAACAAATTTGGTACTCCCTGCAAGCAAGGCTAGGAATAGCATCTACCAAATCTACTCCACTGAAAAGAGCAATGGCTATTTTTCAGATTGGATGGTGGCACTTTCAGGTTCTCCTGATTGTTTCCCTTAAAATGAATCGATGTTTTGTTATTCCTTAATTTCTTGGTGTCTTTCTTTGTCCTGTCCCCCTCTTAAGACCCTCAGTAATTTACCTCAGGCACACAGTCCTTCATTTCCCTATCTTGTACATCCCAGTGTACCTTTCTCAGTCAGCATGAACCTTTGTACCCAGTCACTGGATGTGAATTGGGATAGGCAAAGGCAAAGCTGTGGACATAAGTTGGTGTAAATAATCCAAAGGTCCCGTTGCTGTAGGCCCAATGCTGCTTCTTCCCACATCTATTTTTGCCTTTTGTTCTATGTTTGCTCACCAAGCTGCCTGTGGCCCCCTGTGCAGTAGGAATGAATGGTGACAATGGAGCAGCTTCCCTAGGGCATGCAGTGACTGTGGGCACTCCCAGTGTGTCCAGCACTATCCAGCCCAGCACACAAATTAATTTCTGTCCATAGCTGCTGCTGTTGGTAGGGCTGAGACTAGCCAGGGGCCTGCCAGCACTGCCAGATGTGAGAAGCGGAGCAAAATGTGAAATGCCACAATGGTCTGGAGGAGAGTAAGGCTGGCAGACCTCATTAATCCTCATTCATTGCCTATGCAGGCAACTCACTAATGGGAATAAAGTCTACTAAGTCACGCCTTCTGAGGGGAAAGATGAACTCCTCTGCTGGATGTATAGGGAGAAAATGCACCTTCAGACATGCTGCATTCAGTTTTCATTGAAAGAAATCTGAATTTCGTTTTTCCTGCTTTTTTTATTTTTTCCTCCCTTGAATTTCCCTCCCACTCCAAGATGATTTATGTCCTCTCTATGGACAACCCTTACACCAGAAGGTGGTTTGAGGCACTACTTTTGCCATCCTATACATAAATACAAAGTGGCTAATGCAGTGTCAGCTAGAAAGCACTGCTTTTATATCCAATGGAAAATTTCTAATTGCTCTGAGCATCACCTGGTTTAATTGTAATTGGCTGGGGAAGGATTGCGGAGCTGCTACTCTGCAATGTTTACTTCATCCTTGCTGCAGGGAGAATTCCTTTAAGATGTGATTAATGAAACAGAGAGTGGATAAGATGGATGAAAAACAATGCCCCTGAATTTTAATGTTGCATCAGGCAGTTACGTTCAAGCGCTCGTGTGCTTTGCGACAGCACTGGCCTTATGGTTTGTCTCTGCTCGTGCCTGTGTCTTGGGCAGACACTAGACTTGCAGAAGTGTTGACCAGCAAAGAGTGCAAAAGGGCAGAACAGACCAGGACTGCACCAGTCTCCATCAATCGATAGGGTTGTTTTTGTCCCTGAGAAGGACTTAGTTCATATATTTCAGTAATCAACCTGCTGTTATCCCTTGTAAGTAAGTACCCGGAGGCTAAAAAGGCTGCGTCTCTCCCCAGCTTTAAAAATGAGTAAGAAAGTGTTTCCCCCACAGATGGAGTGAGTGAAGCTCATGAGTGCTGATGGCATTCCCTGAGGAGCAACAATGCTTAATCCTGTGGATGTGTAGTGCAGAATGAGGCCTGGAGAGTTAATTGTCCAGCTGGAAAACCACTGTAGGCTCAGAAGAGACAGTACAAAGGAAAACACATGTGCAAGTTCCCCACGTACAAGTGCTTTATGCCGTGTTTGGGACAACCCTTCTGGATGGCTTTATGGAAGAGATATATTGTGTGGTTCTGGAGAGATGTGTTTTCTTTGTCTGCCTTGAATTTTAAGAAGAGGATATTAAAGATGATGTCTAGCAATGCCTAATCTAACAGTAACTACAACTAAACACAGAGGCTTTTCTGACTTTGGTTTATTTCTTCTGTCTGCACTTTCTGCTATGATATATGTTAAACATTTGGGTGAGACATTAGAGCCTGCAGTTCTGCTGCAATCACTCTGGCCATAAATCTCTCCAGTCCTGCAGTGGACAGGTTTTGCTTTTTTACTCGGCGGTGACAAATTACAGACAACTTATAGAGAGCTAAGCAAACCCGAGGTGCAGAGCATAGTACTCCAACCACCCACTCACCTTCATGGTTTCCGGCATGTTTCAAAAAGATGAGCAACTTCAGCTGAGTATGCCAACAGGAAAAGTATTTTTGCAAAGTACTGTCCATGCCACAAACCTTCCTGGAGAGAGATGTAGTTACAGTAAGTACTACAATCCCCTGCGTACATCCTACACAGAGGGATGTGGCACTTTGTGCTCTTTGGGATTATCAGTCAGCAGCAGAGGCCCAGAGCATGATGTGTAAGAGACAGGTGAGGTGAAGATGCAGGACCCGGGGCCAGTTGAGCTGCTGGCAAGCACTGAAATACAGGTGAGGGAAAATCAGGGCATATCTTTGCTCAATTCTACCCTTGGTAGATCTGCATAATTTCCATGTACATTGATGAGTACCTATTACTTTGTGAAAAGCTCCTGGCTTTTAGAACTTGAGAATGGCTCAGGAGGTCCCTGAAAATCCTCATGAAAGACACAGGAATGCAATAAAGCCAAAGGGGAAACAAAGAAAGCAGATTTTGATTGCAAAGTTAGCAAGAGATGTTTTCTGCATATCAGTGTTCCCTTCAATAAAGGTACATTGTCACTTAAAAATTTGCTTGCCTGTAGCATAGAAAAAAAAATTTCTTTCCTCTGTCTAAAACCAAAGTTGTTCAGACTTTCTAGGATAAGAACTAGTCCTATTAGATTCAGGGACTAGGAAATTGTAAATATAAATGTAAATATAAAATGTAAATATGTATATATAAAAGAAAGCTGTAGGACCTCATTATATTTAATCCAGAATCTGGATAATTGGGAGCTGACTACAGAGTTTATGTATACTTATATAAAAGTTGTAGTAGCCCTAGCAAGTAGTTCTGTCACAGTTTCTTACTCTTCCTTTGTTAATGAAGAAGTATGTTGTTACATGTTTCAACAGGTTTGGATTTTTTTTTTCCTTCTGGCAAAATTTCTTCTGCCAATCAGCTATAAGGCTATAAAAATTTAAGGACCAGACCCTGGGTTTGTGGCATGTACACTATATAGTGATTGTTCCTGTGCACAGTAACAAGACTGTGTGTCTTTGTGCAGACTTTGTGTGTTCTGGTGCATCTTTGCCAAAATTCAGTAACACTAAATTCATAGTTGGATGTCTTTTCAAGCCCTTGGTAGTAAAACATTGAAGTAGAAGTGAGAGAGAGCTGGTTATGCAGTTCAGGAGGCTGGGTACAGTCACTTGGAAGTTGACAGAGAATAACAGGTTTGTAAATATTAGAGCTTTAAAAACAAAGAAGCAAACAAAACCCCAACAAATCTCCTAGAATAATATTCCTACTTCTAAAAAATTTCAAAATGACATTCAGATATTTTATTCCAGAGAAATGTTTTGTCCAGCAGGGAGTTAAGTGTGTTTTGCAGACAGAGAACAGATACATAATACATTTACAGAATTTCATGCATCAAATAAACTTAGGTAATTTTTAAACCATCATTAATTTTGATAACATTTGAATTAAAAGCTGTCTGAGGCTAAATGTCATGTATTATTTATTTTTGTTCCACTTTCCTGTTTTCATCATGCAAGAACCAAAAGTGTTTATTTTACTGGCAATATTAAAACAATCATATGATTTTGAGTAAGTCTTTTGAGGTTGTTTGCAAGTTTTTTCTCTTCTGCATGTCTGCTTCCTCCCAGCTGGGGGCTGGCTGTTGTATGGAAAGGCCTGCCACGTCACGGAAAAGCCCTGTCTCTGATCAGATGGGCTTAATATAAACCAGGTTTGCTGAGAAAGAATTAAAGAGGCAGCCCCAAAGCACGAGAGGATTTACTTCGGCAGAGCTCCTCAGTGTGTCACAGCCCACCAAGAGAGAAGGGAAGTGGGAGCAAAGGACTGGACTGGCTGCAGGAGCCTGGCACAAGTAAGAGTGGATTTGGACCCAGTCTTTTACTGGAGGTGCTGGAGACCCTGGCAGCTAAATGCGGTGTGGGGTATCAAAACCAGTTTGAACTTGGAGCGCAGTGTGTGACAGGGACTCGTTTGGCTTTGTTTAATGAAGGATAACAATTTGTTAGAGGCTAAATTGTAAAATGTTTGTGTTTGTGACAGTTTTGTGAGTGACTGCTTGTTGCAAGTTGTGAGTTACTCTCTGTTGTTTGACTGAATCAGAGCTGGCTTTTTTCATCTGGTATTTCCAGTGGGGATACTGCAAGGAAAAAGTGCATTTTAGAATTCAACCACAGTAAATATTTAATTTTGTTTGTGAAGCAGCCTTGGCTTAGTGCATGAATTCTTCTTTAGATGTATTTTTTGCTGATGAAGTTACTGTGACCAGGACCACGCAAACGATCTCATTTTGCCCCAAAGTACTGCGCATCACAGAGAAAATATTGTGTATGCTGTAATAAGTTCAGACAGTGCTTTTTCTGTATATTTGTCCTATATCCTGCTGGGAATTTGTTCACAGAAGTTTTCAGACAGTTTTGTATGAAGAAGGATTGCAATTTGTATGTGTTGCTTTACTGTACTTTTTATTGTTCACCACCTACTATTGAGGTTTGAAAGTGGTTGGGTGAATTTTATGGACAATTATCCTATTTACTGATATGGAGGAGAGAAACATCAGATAAGGGGCAAAACCAAAAAATATCTAAATAACGGTCACTTTGGGAGCTGGAATGCATCAAAGTAACTTTCCTAAAAATGGTAGCTATCAGCCTGTGAGAATGACATCACTCTTCTCTGCCTCCAAGCAAGGCAAAATAGAGTTTGCTGAGTAAAATGTAATTAAGAGCTATGCTTATGTAAGAAGAGTGAACCTATCTAATTAATTGTGCAGTAATGAAGTTATTGATTTAATATCTATAAATTAATGAGCCTTTTCTCCCAGTGATATCTCCTGTAGAAGCTATAACCTCCTCAGAAAAGCTGTTGGATTTCACTATGTCCTCTCTCTTACCAGCCAAAAAATCAGTGTTTGAGGCAGAATCATTCTTTGTTTACCTGGCCACAGACAAGACCCAAATCCACCCCATCACAGCAAGACTTGCTTGCAGGGTTGTCTGAGAGTGCAGTGAATGATGCCTTATTTCTTTCCCAAGAGTTTCTACTCTTGACTGAGACAATGAGAGAGATGCTGTACACCCAGCTGCACTGGCAGTTGGAGGCAGCTGAGACCAATGTCTCTGTTTGTCCCCAGTCAAGCCTAAAGGTGGTGGACATTGCCTGTACCACAGGCAGTCTCTCGGCAGGGCTGCAGCTGCTGTGTAGGACAGGTGTGGTGAGCACTGTCCCTTCCTTCTCCTCCTGAGACACGGCAATGCCTCCCTCTTTCCAGGACTGGGCTGCACCTCGCACAGCCCTGAGCTTGTAAAGGCTAAACAAGATAGGATTTGGCATGTGAGAGTGGTATTACCCCTAGGAAACAGCCTCTGTCTCACTAACTAATAACTGAAATATTTCTTTGTGTACCACCAAGTGCACAAGAGTGCAGAAAGGCTAATTTTTCTTTTCTCACATATTAGGTCCCGACAGAACAGCATGATGTGCTGCTTTGAAGCTAGTAAGAGAGCATTTCTAAGTGTTTTGTGGGTAACATTTGTGATTTCACTATTTTTCACTAGGGGTTAAAAATGACTCTCAACAATGTTACCATGCGTCGCACCCACAACAGCAGTCTGCAGCAGCAGCGATGGAGCATCCCTGCTGATGGAAAGAATCTGCTGGTCCAGAAAGACTCCAACGAGTACAACCCACAGAAACGATACACCATCAGTCCTGATGAATATTACAGAAGGAGCTGGTCCTCGGAGTCATCTGACTCCGTCATCTCCTCCGAGTCTGGCAGCAACTGCTACCGGGTGGTGCTGATCGGGGAGCACGGTGTAGGGAAGTCCTCGCTGGCCAACATCTTTGCGGGGGTGCACGACAGCATCGACAGTGACTGTGAGGTGCTGGGAGGTAGGTAATTATTTCCTGGGGTGTTGGTGTTTGCCTGCAGTCAGCTCTGCCTGTAGTAATTGGCACAGAAAAAGAGAGAGGCCATTTAATAGAAACTAGAGGTAACAAGCGTTTGGGTCTGATCATCAAAACTGATTGATCTCAAGCACCTCTTTTAAGAGAACAAGAAAGCAAAATAAGATGAGTAAGATACTCTCTAACAATGACTGAAAGCCACTGAAAGAGAGCAATTCAGATTCCCATGCGATTTAATTCCAAAATACCTGCTGGAAACTGTGTCATTCCTGCCTGTGATGATGCTACACAAGAGTCTGCCTCAGCTTTCATGCTGGTCCAACATTTGTGTCACCACTGGCATCACAGGGCTGACTCCAGCTTTCTTTGTGGGAGAGAAAACAACTGAAGGTCCTCATGATTTATAAGAATTAAATACTTTAAAATTATATATAAAGAAAAAGTCACTTCCAAAATATTTGCTAATATTTACTATACAGCCTTTCTGTATAGACACATTGCCCTAGCACAGGCTGTGTGGAGTTTGAGTAAAATATATAAAATTTTGAGTGAAAACCTTGTTTCATGTTACTTGCACAGTATGGGCCCCTCCAGGAGGAAAAAAAGATAAAGGTCCTTCAACAGAGTAGGAAAACTCCTGTTGCCCATCGGGGGGAAAGGCACAAGCTGTAGGGGTTTTTTTGATGCTTCTCTCTTGCTATCCTCCCCTGCTTGTTTATGATTGCAAAGTGTTTTTCAATCCCAAAGATCATGCAAAAGGTGAAGCCGTGGCACTAAGTCCTGAGCTATGCTGTGTGCAAGATGTTGATGTGGAAGGGTTGTGTTGCCACAGAAATCTGCTGCGTCTCTAAGGACGCAGTCGCTGTTGCTTTCAGGGGACGTGCAGTTTGCTGCCTGGTTTTGTTTGTCAGTATGCAGGGCTTTCTTTGTCTCTCCCATATCCCTTCTGTCTCCTGCCTGTATTCCCTCGGTGTGATGGTGCCAGTGCTACCACAGAGAATTTCTGGGCTTCTCTTCCAGCCTTCAGCGGGGCATACACAGGACAGCTTTTTTTTGTGTCTTTAACTCTCCAGTTAGGGGAAGTTTTGCCCAGGATTTGAAAAAGCCCAGAATGAGGAAGGCCAGACCCACATTTTTCTTGCTTGCTGTCTCAGACTGGGGACACAGAGATTTGTGCCCTTGGGGGATTTGAAATTCACTGATTTAGGTGTGCTCTGCCTTCAGCTTCTGCCATCAACTTTTTCCAGAGTTCTACCAGCTCTTCAGCCTGGATTATCTCTGATAAAAGTTTTCCTAGTGCTAAATGAGTGCAGCAGAGTAGGATCCTTGGGCAAGCCATGAGAAAGTGCAGCTGATTTGCTTTGCACGTCCCTGTCAGGCGGTTTCATCTCCTTCATGTGAAACCGTGTGGTTTCCTCTTTCCATCGCACTCCCAGCAGCATTGCTTGGGCTATAGCAGGGACAGAATTTCAAGGCCAGCTCTGTAGAGGTAATTGGAAGTCTTGCTTAGCTCTCTCCTTTTTTAGTGTCAGCTTGGAAAAAAGTATGAAATTAACTAAGGGCTTACTTTCAGTGTGTTTTATATTCTACAGAGGCTCCTTAGGACTGACCAAGATGCAAATCAGTGCTGCATATGACTATTTAGGCATAGTATTTTCAAGGAGTGTGATTATGCATTTGTAGCTTCTCTATATGTAACGCAGTGCAGAAGGTGTCTTCTGGATTTTGTCCTCTGGTGTGCACGGAGCTTGTTCTCACACAGATGCTCGGTCACTTGAAGAAACTGTTTACTTTAGCTTTACAAACTGGAACTTTATCCTACACACTGGAAATTTTATTAAATGAGAGGGTAGTTTCAGGGTAGCCAGCTCACAGAGGAGTACAGCTGCTTTTATGGAGAGGCTTTGCTACTGACTGTAAGATGAAGCTAACTCATGAAGCCCCATCCTCTTGGGACCTCAAGGGAAACCACTGCTAGTGATCAGCTAGCTCTGTCTTTTTAGTCTTGACATTCTTAGCATGGGCTCCATTTGACTTTATTTTAAATATGTAATATTTTTGGCTCACTCTTTTGCTGGGATGTAGATTCCTACCTTTGAGGAAAGGCTCTGATTACAATTTAGGGGAAAGTTCACTTCATGAATGCCCAGCAGAAGTCTTATGAGTCACAGCCCTATCTACAAGTGTGGCTGGGACAGATCCTTTAAATGCTGCAGTACCTTAAGACTGGCTTTTTATTTCACTGACCACTAGCGTGAGATTAGAAATGGGTCCAAACCCCTCAGCGCTCATCCAGCTTTAGGGAAAAGAAGAAAGATTGGTATTTGAAGCAGAAACTAGACTGAGATTTCACAGCAAGGGTTGATCAAAACTCAGAGTGGCAACAGCCCTCTTAGATTCAGGCAGAATTTTGCCACATGGCATTTATAATCTAGGTATGAATTTTTATGGCCGCAGCACGAAATAACTGATCTTCTGTGCTTTTTTCATTTTTCTGCAATTTGACATCAAGGGTGATGTGGGAAACTGTGTAACGGGAGACAAACTAGTGTGCAACAGAAGTCTCAGTCTCTCTCAAACTCGACAGCTGTTGTCTCACAACACCCTGTCCTCCTCACTTGGTAGGCTGTGCGTGGTATTGCTCTCAGCAGCAGTGACTGTTCACCCGTAAAGTGTCCATGCTAAAGCGAAAGCAAATATTTTCCATTACTCACCCTTGCTGGACTCAGCTGCTCCCATGGGGCAAATATTCAGCCTTTGGTTATTTCTTCCACTGGTTCTATTTTCTCTCTCCCACATAAGATAAAGAGAGTATCAGCCAAAATAATGAACATTTTGTTTCCTGATCTTTCAGTCTCCTTCATCTATCATGGAAAATAAGGCAACCAGTAATGAACAGAGTGCAGATTCAGTGCTGATGGAAATGAGGAAAGAACTGGATGTGAGCCAGCCTAAAATTTGGCTCAGTAACTCTGTGAACAAATCACTCACGTTCGACAACTTGGATTTTTGTAATGTATATGATGACACAAAATAATATATTACCAACCTTTCTGCTTTTCTTTCCAGAAGACACATATGAAAGAACCCTGATGGTGGATGGGGAAAGTGCGACCGTTATACTGCTGGACATGTGGGATAATAAGGTACTTTAATTTGTTCTAGTCAAATGCTGAAAGGAAATTGTATATGAATAATTGCTAATATAAAAAGTAAATTTCCTTTGGGAAAGAAAATAGATGTTTCCATACAGCAGAATCAGGGAAGATAGAGGATTAACCCTACCCCACATGAAGGCAAGCATGCCTAATGGCTCTGCACTGTGAGCCTGAGAAGTGCAAGTCTTCATTTTTTAATGATGAAACAAAACATTCAAGCCTTCTTCCAGACCAAGTTCATTCCAGCCTAAAGCCAGCACAATAAATTATTTGGGGCAAGTTTTTGCCCTCCTTTGTGGTGAAGTATTCATACCATCACCACATTGGAATTACTTGTAGTATAACTGTGATTCAAACCATGCCCATTACAGTTTACAGCAGGAATGCATTTGGATTCTCCACTGTTTTACTTTCTAAGTAAAACCTGCTCTGGGCATAACGATGTCTGGCCATTTAATTTGAACAGCGTGAGGGAGAGTGGATTCGAGACCACTGCATGCAGGTGGGAGATGCCTACTTGATCGTCTACTCCATCACAGACCGAGCAAGCTTTGAGAAGGCCTCTGAACTCAGAATACAGCTCCGCAGGGCACGCCAGAAAGAAGATATCCCCATTATTTTGGTTGGCAACAAAAGTGACCTTGTCAGGTGCCGCGAAGTTTCTGTGGCAGGTAAGGAAATGAAGAGCATAAACCTGAGATAAACATGAAAAGTCGTCTAGTAGCTTTTGGACAAACTGCAATGCTCTGGCTGAGGCAGTACATTGATCAGGACTTGGCAATAAAAGGGCAATAAAACAACAGAGGACTGGAACAGAGGGCACAGGACTGGGAAGGGCCTGCCAGGTCCTTAAGCCTTCCTTAGTAATACTGTTATATGGCAGATAATCCCTTTCCTATATTTATTAAGTACCATCATAAATGGGATTTCTTCCCTTCAGCTCCTAGTGTAAGACCACTGCAATATGTGATTTCTGTGGTAGCTGGAAACTCTTTGGATTCCCAATGCGTGTTTACACATAATGCGTTTAGCCCCCTTTATTCTGCTGCCAAAAATTCTCGTCTTTATAACCAGTTCTCTGTCCTCCCTGATGAATTAAAATTCCCTCTCAATCTTTGTTTTGCTAGTCTGGGCAGGAACTGTGCAGCCTTTCAGAAGAGGTCTCCTTACTGCCTTGCTTTGGGATGCTAAATCAGCTTTCCCTTGGCTGCACACAAATGAATAACCACTAAGCCCATAAATAGGAATGGAGAGACTGTTGGGAACATTGCTGCTGGCTCTCAACATCTGCAGACAGTAAAATCTCTTCTTGGAGAGTCTTCCCTAACGCTGAGGTGACACATCGTGATACACAGCAGTGCATTAGATGTTCTCATCTTGGCCCATCAGAAACATGGGTTCTTCTGCTCAGCATTTTCTTTTCTCTGCAGCAGTTCTGCTCTTCTGTTTCCCAGTTGAGCTAGACTTTTTTTCCTTTCTCTGTGGATGTGTGCAGTTCCTCTGGCTCCTGCCACAGCTGCGCCAAGTGAAGAGCTTGAGCTGAGGGGTTCATAGGGAGCCCAGGGTTGCCTTCTCAGTCCTCTTTGCCCAGCTTGAAAGTTCTTTAGAAAGATGGCAGGTGAATCCATGTCACTTTAGTGGCCCTGGCAATGAATTCACAGCAAGCCAGAAGACAATAAATTGGCTTGTGTGTGAAAGACAGCTGTCAGGTTTAGCTTAGGCTCATGTGAGAATAAGAACTATGATTTCAGATGTACCCCTAAAGCCTTTATTGAGGGTTTTGTACATGCGTCTGTTCTAACTGGAACTGCTACCAAGGCTCTGGTTTACGCCCATGGCCCATGAAGGAGGAAAGTGCCCTGCTTCCAGTGCTGTGCTGTGTGCCTGGAGAGTGCCATCGTCACCTTTCAGTGCAGCTTGAGGCAGTCTGCATTGAAGATGGCCAGGTGGTATTGAGGCATTGCTGGCCTCTCAACCTTCAGTGCTTCAGCTCAAGTCCGTCATTCTGCGCTACCTTCGCAGCCAGTAGGCCAAGGTGGGCTTTACTGGGAGGGGATTTACCCCCCTAAACTCCCCCCGCTTCCTCTGGGAAGCAGCTGTGACACAGAGCAGATGGATCATGGGCTAGCATCAGGTGATTAAGGACTTATCTGTGCCTATATTAGGCTTGAGGAATTCCCCGGTGGCTCTGACTCCCCCGCATGTGTCAGCTGGTCCCTGCTCCCCCCCTCCCTGGGGCTTGTGACTCCGTGTAACATGTCCACCTTGCCATTTTGCAGAGGGGCGAGCCTGTGCCGTCGTGTTTGACTGCAAGTTCATTGAGACCTCAGCAGCTGTGCAGCACAACGTGAAGGAGCTGTTCGAAGGCATCGTGCGGCAAGTCCGGCTCCGGAGGGACAGCAAGGAAAAGAACGAGAAGAGGCTGGCACTACAGAAACGGAGAGAGAGCATCCCCAAGAAAGCCAGGCGGTTTTGGGGCAAGATTGTTGCCAAGAACAACAAGAACATGGCCTTCAAACTCAAGTCCAAGTCTTGCCACGACCTATCAGTACTTTAAGAACACTGGACTCTGCCAGAGCTTGTGGCATTTCGTGGACATTATCTAACTTTGTCATGGGACAATCAATCAATCTATATTAGATTGGGCTATCAGTGACTTAGGTTCACAGTTGTGATTGTGATGATATGTGCTGGCATAAGAACAGCACAGTGCATGGAAATATCTCTTCCTTTTTATTTTTTTTTTGTCAGTAGATTTAAAAGAAAAGTATAGACCAGAATGACCCAAAATTATGCTGGGAACTGTTCTGGAATGCATCTGTTCTTTCTCCTCTCACCTTTGGGTAATAGTGTAAGAACCTTGAACGCCATGACTTGGGAAGTGAATACTACTGTCTTTACTCTTTCTCCTTGTTGTTAATATTTCTTTTTTAAAACTGTGTAAAGAATTGAGTAACTGACTAGAGATTGGTCCTTTGTCAGTTGGCTGGTCAGGCTTGAGCACCCACAGCTGAAAAAAAAAATGCATTTTTGTAGAATAACCACAAAGGCACCTGTTTGGTATTTTTTCTTTATTTCAAGGATTAGTTTCAGTGAGTTTACACATCTCTTACTTTGAAAATATTTAAAGGAAAAATCCTATAGTCAAACAAATTTTCCTCTCATATTTTCATATTATGGGGCTGTTTAAAAATCATAGTAAAATTCAAATTAAAGGGCAAGATGTATCCAAGTGCATCAAGTGCAGGATGCCAAACCTTTAAAAATCACCTGAGCTTTTTTATGCCATCACATGGACTTCTTGTATCCCTCCTTGGCCTTCCTCTATGCCAGAGCTATGCTGTATTTATTGTTGTGCAAAATAACAAGCATTTTAATGTCAAGGGGAAATGTATTTATTACCAATTTTCTTAAGATAATAATGTTAATTTTATTACCATTTTCTATCTAATATCTTTTTTCAGATATGCAAGTTTTTACTTACATGCCTTGTAATAAAATAAATAAAATATGTGACTGCCTTTGAGCCTCAGTATGAAATCCCTAAGAATGTTTTCAAGTAGGAGAAAAGGTTGTGCATGCTGGGCAAGTTTGGTGCTTGAGGAGCGCGGTGAGGATTCCTTACATCTCTGAACACTGGCTGCATGGCAACCTAGGATCTCCGGGCAGGAAGCGCACCAGGAGCCTCAAAGACATGAGTGCACAATATCCCTCATGTACAAATGGGGTTGTGGTGACAGAGTTAGAAATAAATCACTCCTCGCCAAAGGTGTTCGGCCTTTAGCCTGGAAATGCTTTAGAAATGTAGATGAGTACTGTTACCCAAATTTTGGAGACAATGAGAAGTGAAATGATACATTCAGGGACAGAAAGCAGGTAGCTGGCATGGTGTGCCCTAATCCTCACCTACTGTTGGGCATATTTGTGCTATTTTTCTCTTGACTATGCTGGTCAGAGGTACAGTCATTACATCATTACATTTTTGGCCACACAACTCAGAAAAGCCAAATCTCCAGCCTGGCAGCTCATCTTCCCAGAAGATGAAGGCAAAAAGATGCAACAGTAGTAAGGTGAAACTTGGATTCCCCATTTTGGGCTGCACAGTTTCCATGCACCAAATGCTCTGGAAAGGAGTGAGCATGCTGAGTGTTCGCCCACAATTTCCTCTGCTGAGGAGATGACTTCTAGCAGTTCTCTAGGGGTTAAACATCCCATTGCAGAATGAGTCAATGCTTGTGTGGTATTAAGATCTCCCTGGAAGGGAATTTTTGATCTAGACTAAAGTGTTGACAAGAACAGAAAAAAGAAACCTTTTGAAATGAGCACTGGATTTTGGATGAACGCTATTGAGCTGTCAGCATGCAACCTAATGTCAACCCAGGGCAGTCTAGAGAATTTAGCTTTCAGAACTTTTAAACTCCAAGAACCTTTCCCCCGTTCAAAAATGAAAACAAAATTGCACAAATTAAAGTATTTTTTCATATTCTATTTATGAACTGAAAGTATAGCTGCAGGCAAGCAGCACGTTTCCTTAGTCTATTCTACATCTGTTGAGCTACACATCTAAACCAAGCAGGTTTTGAAGAAACGTAAAATGTCCATGTTGATCATACAGCCCTTAGGAATGAAAGCCATCTGCATTCATAGCATCACTATGATATCAGGATACATTGATGGCATGATAAAAAGTTGGAGTTGCCTAGTAAGTTTTCATGTCCTTGCTCATCTCCTTCCACTCCTTCCAGAATAACAAAATTTCTTTCTAAAACATATGGTTTTTCAAAGAAAAAAACCAGTAAGGTAGGCCCATTCCCCTGAGCTGTCACAAGCTGCCCCAAAGAGCTGTGCAGTGGGCATGGCACGTCACCTGTCTTTTCCTGCTTGCAGCAAGCAGACATCACTGCAATTCTATCTTCTGGGGCTGCTGCTGGTCTCTGAACAGCACAGTACTGCCTTTGGACCAAAACAATTTAAAGATCTGTCTCCACCTTGCACGTCCCAGTCAACCTCTCACCAGCCCTTTTGGTTCACCCTGCAGGCTCCGTGCTTGCCCTAAATCTTCAGGCAGAACGTGGGGGAAGCTGTAGGGTGAAAATCCACAAGCAGCAGCAACCCCCTCTACGGAGCTGTACTCAGACATCATTGGGGTGTGCTACTTCTGACCTGTGGATGTGGAGTGAGAGAGCTGGTGCTGAGCATCTACACACTGCATGTTTCAGGGCTTTCCTTGTTTTGAAACCTGGTCTAGTCTGGTTTGGTCCTGTGGATTGAATGTCCACCTGGGACTGCAGCGCCTGAGATGCACTCCTGAAGGGCACTGTGAGTTTCACATGAAGGAACCCAAATCATCTGCTCTGATCTTAGTGGCTCTAGCAAGCTGGGCATGGAGGAAGGGCTGGGGCTTTCCCTTGCAGCTCATGAGATTAATCTGAGTCATGGTTTTAGCTGATCATCACCGGATTACCGAATACAGCAACTCTTGCTCTATATAAAAGCTAGTGTACCTGGAATGACTCATTAATACTAATTTACTCTGACTGGAATGCTGACATTTCAAGTCTTTAATATCTTTAACAGTCCCCCTGTTCCTCTCAGATGTGAGTGTCCAAAACTGTGGAACGGATCAATCAGCGATTCTGATCACTGTTCTGCTATTTATTAAGTCAGGGCTACAATGACAGATCTTGATGTGATAATTACAATGCTGGACCCGGAGATCTGGCAGGGGCTGTGGAATACGTGAGTCACAGCACTGAGCGCACCAAGGCCAAAACGGCAAAACTCGCAGAGTCCAAATAAAATAAAAGAAAATAAATACAGAAAAAAAGGTCTAAGAGCACACAAAATGCCAATTATAGTGAAATAGCTGTTATAAAAAGCTCTCTTCAAGAAGATAGATCAGATTTGTAAGAGGAATTGCAGAGCATGTCCAGCTCTGTAATCTTTAATCGTGACAGATGAACTGCACGAAGAAAAGTTTACTTACGCTTTGGGAGAAAACACACTTATTGGTTATTATGGCACTATGTGGCTTTGCATGGTGCTACAGGATTTTGGATGTGGGAGAATTATTGATAAAATTTAGTCAAGTAAAAGAAAGATATTTTCAATAAAATCAATGGATGTACTGTGGATTTGACCCTCACATATACAAGCCTTTCAACATCAACCCCTCGGAAAGCTTTAAAGACCTGAGTTCTCTCTCTTGGGCTGTTTGGGTTTCAGATACAAATGGGAGAAAGGGCTTCTTACAGCAGCAGTGCTGGTGATGATAACGGGATCTACAGAGGGCTGCTGCAGAGGAAGGAAGCAGCTGAGTTCTGAGCCTTTGCAATCTGCTACAGCTCTTCTTTCTCCCTGGGAAGGCTTTTTAGAGAAAGCTGTGGCACCTAGAGAAGAGACAATGTACTGACGACATCCCTGGACTAATAAACTATTGAATCTCCAAAAGTGAACCCTGCAACTCACTTCTTGCAGCACCTCTGAAGACTGTAGAGCTGAATGCATCATGTAAATCATTCGCGTGTCTGACTCACCAGCACAAGAGATAAATGCCAGTGTGAGCTCTGGGGCTGGCCCTCCTCTGGCTCTCTTTCCTGGACTAACTCGTTAGGAGGGCAAATGCTGTGGACCGAGGTGGTGCTCAGAACACTGCAGATTTTATCAGAGATGGCTTCCAAGTGTGTTAGATAACATTTAATGAGACCTGTCTGCCTTGCCTACAGTTTCCACCGGTTCTGGTTCAGTGTGGTAGCCCAGGACAGAGAGGGCGGGACAAACACTTTCTTTTGTGTTTTTTCACTTGTAGGACCCATGCAACAGTAGTTTTGTAGTAGCACCCAAGACGCAGGTGGCATCTTCTGTTAAAATCTTGCTAAAATGTCACATTGCTGGTCATGCGTTGCCAGCACTTTTGAACACGGCAGACTCTGTGGGAGATTTATAGAGTGACTTCTAAGTCTCTAAATGTAATCCCCTGCAGTTAAAAAAAGGGAACACCGTGTTATGCTCTTCACTATGCTGCAGAAAGCTGTGGAGAAGCCTTGTTTCTGCTATTGCTTCCAGAAGGGACCATGGGTCAGATGTAGGGACACAGTGCAGGGTAGGGATGGCTGCAGGAAAAAGGATGAATCCCAATATATGGTGTGACCAGAGAACCTATGATTTTAGTGTGCAACCTGACAACTTCCCCACCTGCCCCTCCTGGGACTGTCACTCCAGAAATCTCCCAGAGATGTTGCAACAAGCCCCACTCCTCCCTCAGTGATCACCTCACACAGCGGCCTGCAATACTTCTGCATTTATCCTCTGTAATCACAAATGTGAGATCATCAAGGTAATGGGTTTTTTTGCCTAGAGCTATTGAAATTCAGTGGACAAATTACTTGTGATTTTAGCAATTTTGCTGCAACAGGTTCCCTGCTGTCAGACAGGAAGGGCAACACACCCATGAGAGAGGACACAGGTCTCGTGTGGCTCATTTTACAGTGCTATCTGGAACATGGTTAATAATTTGCTGAGAAAATGATTAGTGTAACACACTTCCTCCAAGTCTTGAAATTTATGCATGAGTCATTTTAAAATGAAATTACTTTCTAAATAGGAGTTGTTTCTAAGTGCATGTGTGCACACGAAAGCCTCCTGTTAGACACGGGTTGCCCAGAGCAGACCTTTGACTGCTTTTTGGGCGAACAGGAGAAAGGCAGGTAGGAATTTTCAATGAGAAAATTCAGACTGTCATGTGGATACACTGAAAGATGCCTGACTTCAGCTCCTGCATCTGTACTGCATCCAGGGTCTAGCCTTTCTTCCCCACTTGCACTTGGTGGGTGTGGCAAGCCTGGGACACCACGTCCCCTGCCATAACTGGCACTGCTCACATGAGGCGTGGTGAGCAGTGGAAGAGCAGGGGGAGCAATGGGAAGGCACTGGGCAGGTAGCCCTGCCAGGCAGGGATGAGGGGGAGCTTGGTGGCTGCTCCTCTGGAGGGAGGACCTCCAGCTCCGCTGAGCTTTGGACCCACTCTCTGATGCTGCGTGTGTATCACTGAATTGCTTCCTGGTTTAGCTTTCACTGAGCTCAGAATGGACTGCAATAATTTTGGCATGGCCAGGCTGCTATTTTTATGTCTACCTGTGGCTTTCAGTAACATGTGTGTATTTCTACAATTCACAGCTTTGCTCTCACATTGGATGTATTCCCTCTCTACACACCTCGAATGCCTCGGCAGTGCCCAGTGCGATGCTCTCAAGCTTTGCTGCCACAATGCCATTTTAGTTGATTTTAAACTTTATTTTCACTCTTCTGTGCTTTAAGGTTTTCCTCCTTCTCTTGATGCAATCTTGTGTCATGAATGGCTGCATTTTTTCCTCCTCACCTTGCTCCATTCAGAAGTAAGCCACTGGAGCTGGAATGCTCCCTTTGCACCCATGGTAGGATTTTTGCCAGCAGTAGTAATTGGAAGTTGCCCAGCCTCACCAGGATGTGTGGCACGTGGACTTTGACAGAAGCAGCTCCACTGGATCCCTGCTGTGGCTGGGATGGTGTGCCCACCTGATGAAGATCTGGGAACAGAGGCTGCCAGCGCAGCTTGGCAAAGCAAATTGATATTCCTTGGTTTACGGACTTCAAACTGCCCTGGATAATTATCAAAAAACAATCTAAAGACCCAGAGAGAAGAAATGCCCTACCGCTTCGGACTTCTCAGCCTTCTCCTCTCCACACTGAAAAGTCCAAAACCTGTTAGTATTTCTCTTAAGGCAGCTGCTCCAAACACTTAACTGTGTTTGTTGCCTTTCAGTGTTCCTTCTTTAATGCTCTGCAAGAGAGAGAGAGAGAGGCTGCAGTTCATTCTGCTCTAGATGCTAAGTTTTAGAGAGTGATAAAATATGATTCTCTTTCCTGTGTTAGAGAGTGATGAAACGTAATTTCTTTTCCTGCTTTCAGTCCACTTTTTGACTAAGTCCCATATTGGTTGACATGTTTGGCTGCCATTACACACCATGTTCAAACCACAGTGAACTGTGACTGCTCACCTGCCATCTTTCCACCCACTTGGTTTTATGAGATCCTTCATCATCAAAAATAGTTTTTATGTTAACTACTCTCCATTTAAATGCATTGGGCATCTCTTTCATGCAATATTTCGAAAATTACCAATTTGTCATGCACAGCTTTTGTCCTAATTAAGGATTTAAATACCTATGTTAGGGTCCAGGATAGAACTTCTATATGCTGAGTGCAACAAGACTTTTCTTCATAAGTATTATCAGATCAAGACCTTCTTGTAGATAAGTATCCTATACGGAAACCTGAAAAGAGGTGACAATTTGGTAAAGGGCAACTCTGTCACCCCTGCCAGTGTTTGGGATTGCATCACACAATGAGGAGGAAGACAGATGCCTGCAGCAAATATTCTTGCAGATTTTTGCTCAAGCAAGAAGTCCGGCTGATGGTACTCACACTAGTGGCGTTCTGAGGACCAGACAGTGTCCTTTTTATCGAATCAAGAAAGCACTAGGTTCCAAAAAAGGATCTGTTGTTTTGCTTGTGAGTAAGGAGTTATGTCACTCTCCCTCGTGAGAAGGAAATAAGTCATGGTTTCACCCGGTCCATCTGCCACTTCCTTTAAGGTGTGCTCTTACCTCCCGTGGGTGGGGGCATGGAAACGCTCTGAACTTTGGCACATGTAGAAGCGAGATTGTATTGAGAATAAGCACAGACTTTTCTCTAAACTGCTCAGAACTGGAGGTATGTTGGATGAAGAAAAACAAAATTTTTGTGCAAGCATAATTTTTCATTTAGTTTGTTAAGGCAACTGCTTTAATAACTTGTGGTCCAGATTTCCAAAAGCCATTAAAAAGAGCTGCAATCCATGTGACATCATGTAGATCCACTAGTTGACTCCCATTTTCCCTGAAAAAGTAATTTCATGAATAGAATTTTGTTGGAAAGAGATCCCTCTGAGCTTACAGCAACTTCAGTGTTAAGGATGAGGTCTTAATTTTAGTTGTAATTCCTTCCTTGACTTCAGATCCAATTATAGACAGTCTGCTTAACAAACATGTATCTCTTCATGCTCTTTTCATGCTGAGAGCAATATTGCCTTATTTTCTACCACATGTGGTTGAAAGATGTCATTTTGAACGCCAGTGCAGGACTCAGTGCTGCCCTCTGTGTTTTGGGAAGCATGTTCCTCAGGAAGAATTAGATGACCTCCAGCCCTGCCGGCTGCACGTGGAGCACGGTGAATTAGCTCTGCAGGGACATGAGGATGATGAGAAACATGGGCTCTGCCATGAGAAGGCTGAGGACTTACAGACCTGCTGCTGGGAGAGGTCCAGACAAACCTTATTTATGGTCCAGCTCCACATATGAAGGCCACTACTTTATTTTCTACTTGCAGTATTTCACCAGTGTAGTGATTGAGAATTTCTATTTAAATCGGAGAGACAAATGACCAGAGTGCTTCAGAGCCACAAAAAGATTTAAATACTTTGCCCTGGAAAGCAGGATTTGCTATGAGTACCACAGGCACTGTGCAGAACATCTGCATCCCTGGTGGATGCCACCTGCTGCAATGCTGCTGAAGTACAAGCTATCAGTGACAGTTCTGGTTTCTGCAGTGAAAATCCTTGTTCCTGATCCACCTGTGGGAGTCGGATCTTGGTTACAACACTCCAGAGTGATGTATGCTACATGGTAGAAGAAACCCTTGTGCAGAACTGTAGCCTCAGACGATGTGCAGGCTCTGCCACTGTGCAATTACTGCAGTGATTCTGCCTATCCTTGGCAAAGTCTTTGCCAATGTTTACTGCAATACAAGTAAATCAACAAACTCTTCCCTGTCTAATCAAAAAAACAATTTAGCACAGTGGCAAGTGAATGCATGTAAGACATAGAGCTGTATAGTGTTGAGATGTTGACCTTGAAACACGAGATTAAAAATTGCATTTGTCTTCAGAAGTCACATTGTTGCCTGCATGCAATATATATTTGAAGCAGTTCCAGAAATATTAACCACATTTACAGAAATAAAATATCATATGCAATATGTATTTAAAGCAGTTTCAGAAATATTAACCACATTTACAGGAATAAAATACCATAGTCAAATGTTTACATGTACGCCAAAATCTATGGTAAATAACAGTCTAGCTGAAGAAAATTAAGCTACTTTAAATAAGGAAACACTGCAGTGTTTCTACTGTGTAGGTCCCCAGACCTGCGTGGATTTTGGCATAGCAGAAGCCTCCCAGCTCAACACCTCTGAACGTGCCCTGGAAGACCAGAGCACTGTGGCCCTGCTCTGCCTGCTGAGGTCCTGCCCTCCCGGGCTGCGTCAGCAGCTCTAATGCTGCTCGCTCCATTGCGATCTTTGCTATTTCACAGCAGGCCTTTGCATCAAACGTTATCAGCAAACCCACGAAGCCAGTGGTGCTGCCCAGCTGCCATCAACCAGATGCTGATCCAGCAACAGCCCCCTGGCTCCAACAGCTTGTTAAGGAAACCTTCCTGTCACACCGCTCAGATGCCGCTCCGGCAGTCACACACCCACCACCTGAGACTCTCAGTGCTGGGACCAAAGCCCCTTTGCAGCAGGCAGCTCCAGTGACCCGACGGGTGCACCTCTGACTCCCTGCACGTCCCACTCTCATTCAGTCAGACCAGATTGCCTCAGCAGCTTGATTCCAGATCTCCCATAGAAGCATCTCAGAGCTCTGACTCCTTTAAGTAATTTAATAGTGGTACAACAACAGAATAACAGAGCTGTTCAGGGTCAGAGGGACCCTGAACGAAGGAAACCCTGGGCTTTTATATCCTGACAGTCTATGTGGGTGCTACTCCGGGTTCTTCCTTGCTGAGCCCTCGACTCCTGCTGTCTCTGAGTCTCTCTGAGTACCCAGTCACCTGGCTGGTGCCACAGGTCCCCTGGCCTGGGATACTTGCATTGAATGTATTCCTCAGCAGGCTCAGCTGGAAGCTGACCCCTGAAGCAAGAGGCACCTACAGAGGTCCCCAGTGGCATGAAAATATATTTCTGGAAGACCTCTGATAAAGTATTAGATTATTTTTCAGATTGTGTAAAAATTAGTAACAAAAATTTAGAACAGTGACATGGGTACATGGAATTGTGATAAAGATATGAAGTGTTTGTATTAAGCATATGAGATAAAGAGCAAATATGTAAAAATAAATTAAGGACATATGAATTTATATGTTATATGAATAAAATCTTTATTATTTATAATAGACAATAAAGATGTGCTATTTAAACAGGATTTATTTAACATTTACATAACATTCCCTTACATGTGTCCTTTGCAGCATTTCTACTATGTCAAATACTTGTGCTTACTCAACAAATTGCCTTTCTTTCCGTAGGCAACCTAGAACATATCTATGTAAAAATATGGACACATAACTTCCACAGTAGCAAAAAGCAAAGAAAAACAAACCCAAACCCATTAAAACTGGCATTCATTCTTAAAGAGTAGCAGGAAGTCTGCAAATGTGCCATATTTAAAACAGGACTCCATAAACAGCCAAAAATAAAGAACAAAAACAAAATGAAGAAAATAAATTTGTTTCTGTCATTCTCACCAAGCTGAATTCAGTAAAAGCTTGCAGAGACATGAAGTTACCAATTCTAAGATTAATTAGTCCTTTGTAGGAATTAACTGTAAAAATCCCATTGTAGTAGAACTATACACACACGAGTTCAGCTTTCATTTTTACCTGAAATGCTACACCATTGCCAAAACCTGCTACTTCTCTCAAGGCTGCTTTTAAAAATGACCAGGCATTATTAGGCTTGTGCATCTCTCTTTCTTTCTGAGTTAAAAAAAATTTGCATTTTTTTTTTCTGTAAAGAGAATTCAATTCTTAGTAAAAAAATACTTTAAAAACAAAACTACCGTTAAAGAGAGAATGAATCAAAGAATCAGTGTCTGGCCAAGGTGATCTTGCAGTTAGTTGATTCCAGTGCAGCTGAGTCTTAACGGGAACAGCCTCCCTCCAGCAAAGCTGGCTGGGGTGAGCAGGGTGCACACCAGCATCCTCTTGTGAGTGCCTGGGCAGTGGATGGGGCTGGGGAATGCCTGTCCCCCTACACCACCACCACAAGGGCAAAAGTGATGGACACACTTCTTAAATACAGGATATCATTAAAAAAAACTAGACACTTTTTTATAAGTAGTGAAACACCATAATAAAAAGATGCAAATAGATTAAGACTCCAGGTCCAGGTGAGGACTGCAAAGATGGTTAAGGTTCTGGCGTTTCTTTCTTAAAACTCTCGACAGAGTTGGGCCTGTTCAGCCTCAAGAAGAGACAACTGAGAGAGGATCTCGTCAATGCCTATCAGTCTCTGAAGGGAGGGTGTCAAGAGGATGGAGCCAGGCTCTTCTCAGTGGTGCTGAGCAACAGGACAAGAGGCAATGGGCAGAAACTGATGCACAGGAAGTCCCACCTGAACACGAGGAAGAACTTCTTTACTGTGTGAGTGACTGTGCACTGGAACAGATTGCCCAGAGACATTGTGGAGCCTCCCTCACTATAGGTGAGCAGGGAGGTTGGACCAGATAACCCACTGTGGTCTGGTCCCTTCCAGCCTTACTAATTCTGTGATTCTGTGATTCTAAGAGAAAATCAGCAAAGAACTTTAAAACACAAAAATCTAAGGACTGAACTAAAAGTAAAATGTTTTAAAAATAAATAGGAATGTAGCTAAACATATTTTGGGCAGCAAAGGACAAAAACCCCTCCAGTTTTATTAAAAGAATGCGGATAGGTACCACAAAGAGCAGCGTCCCATCCTAATCCCATCTCTCCTCTTTGTGATCTAGTTACAGTAGGTTGCATGAATATCAAAGATGTTGGACATGTATTGCTTCTCCTTCTGCATTAGCTGCTAATTGTCCTGTTTAATTTTCCAGCAAGTTGTTCATAAAAACTTACTACCAGAACTACTGTTTCATGAACATAACTCAGAGTCCTGAGACTGATAACAAGCTCTTTATGCTTTGGTTTAGTTTAAGATAGGAGATAAATATCTCTGTAGTTCCAAATAGCTCAGTAATTAATTTGAAAAGCACATAGGAGTTTCTGATAAAGTGATATTTTTATTTTCTAAGCACACTGTGTTCAAACAGTCTTATTTTTGTTTGATAGCTTCTACAAATTTATGAGTATGTGAGAAGGTTTCTGTTGTTCAAAAGACTTCCTCTAATCTCCGTAACTATAATGAAATACTAAGAGTCACACAGCAAAAGGTGAATAAAAAGACATACATTCATTCATTCATTCATTCATTCATTCATTCATTCATTCATTCATTCATTCATTCACCTTGTTGTTCTTATTGAGACCTTTTTAAGACCACCATGGTTTTTTGCGGCCTGAATTATTGATTTTGAATTCCTGGAATTGACAGCAGCACCACTTTTGTGGTAAGGAGATGGTTTTTCTTAGACATCTTGCAAAATTGAATTAATCCAAGTCTACAAAATACTTGGAATTCCTATAATGCATTATATAAATATGAATGTATTACTAACCAGTAATTGATTAATGTATTATTAACCAGCAACTTATTCAATATCCCGTGAACTGCTGTGATCACTTAGCACTTAGAGAAGACACATTAAGACCAAGAAGTTCAGGAAAAGTGTTCTTCATCAGGCTGGTTTTGGTTTTATAGGTATGCTGCAAAGTGTGCTGGTGTCCCTTTGGACTGAGAGGAGAATCCGACCTGCAGTGCAACCTGAAGTTGTTGGGCGCCAGGGCTCTTGTTTGCTCAGCCCTGCCCTGCTGTACCTGTGCTGGTGATATGGTCTAGGCAGTACCCACAGGAAGTAAATACAGATGTGAGAGCAGACATGAGCTGCTGCTCTGACTCAAGCCCAGCCAGCCACAAGACCTTGCTGACTTCGAGGGTGCTTCTGTGTTTCTGTGAAACTTTTGACCTCGTGTTTGGGCTTTTCAAGAGGAAGTCTGTCCTGTTGTCTTCGAGCATGAAACTAATCCCTGAATGCACAGCATTTAGTTTCAGCTTTGCTGGGCTTGGATCACTGGGGTCTAGGATGGATATTGATACCGGCAGCCAAGGCCAGCACCACAGCACCTCTTCTCATGGGCACTGTTAAAGGCACTGGTTCATTCTCTGGCTGCACTGACCTTAAGATGCAAAAAGGTGGAGATATCTCTGAAGTGATGAATTTACCTTGCTGACTGTCCTTAGAACTTGAAAGGTAATGACACAGATGCGCACTTGAGGCTTTTATAAGGTGAGAGGCTTTCACTTGAGGCTTTTCAGTTGAGGCTTTCATAAGGTGGGAGATGAAGGAGGGCGTTAAGTCGTTGAGTTTCCATAAATGTCAGGCAGAGGTGTATGTCCAGGGAGGCATTTCCATGTAAGTCACAAGGGAGACAGAGAAAGAGCTAAAATGGTTGCACTGCAGTCTTTGGAAGTACAGAAATGGACACAAAGTACATACACTGATAGCCCAATACCACAGTTATTTCGTCACAGAAATAGTCCCTTGAGGTCCTAGCTTGTGTATGGTGTGCCAACAAAAGCTGGTCATCCATCTCTGGCAGACGTTAAAATTGTGTGGTATTTTTTACATTTTCTATTCTAAGCACAGGAATTAGTTCTTTAAATAGTGTTCATTTTAGGTGGTGGCAACACAAAATGTGCACCCTCCTCTCTTGTAGACCGTAGGTCTCATCCTCTAATAGCTCATCCACGTGCCTAGGCCTTGATTACCAAAGTAGGTAATTGAAATAAGTGAGATTAGTCATGCTTGGCTTGGCGTCTAATGAATGTAGAGTTCCTTCCAATAGCCAAAGGTCAGTCTCAGCACTGATTCAGGTTTATCAAGTGAGCCATGTAATTTGACTCTGAAGTGAAACTGCCGGACCCCTAGAAGGTTCAACTCCAATTTTGTCACTTCTTTGGAAGCTTGTGATACTTTCAGTGAAGGGCACAGCTGCAACCAGATCTCATGGTCCTGCTGAGATGAGAGGTAACACAACTGATTTGTGGCAATTTTTCCAGCAGGAATCACATTTAGGGCCACCTGGAAGCTCCTCTGAAAAGAATGTGTGCTAAAATGAGTCCCAAGTTTGATGTTTAGACATAAAGTACTTTCATTGCATGTTAAAATCACTGTGAATATTCAGTCTCTTGCTATCTATTCCTACCCTTGTCAAAGGCTTCAAGAAAGCTAATTCAGTGTTGGAAATGCAGATATCATTTAGGGAAACACACTCTGGGAACTCAGTTATCAGTAAGAATTCCTGATGAGCTGAAGTTTGCTGCTCTTCTTGCTATTACAGTTGCTGGTGCAAGTATTTATAAGAGGTGCTGTGCTCAAGGGAACACTTGGTGTCTTACCAGGCTCTGAAAGTTCCACCCTGTGATGTAAAGCAGTGTCAGTATGAATACTGTCTGCATGGGGAAGAGAAGAGCTAAAACCAAGACAAAAATAAGATAGGATCGACTTATCCCTGCTCAGGCAAAGAACATCTTTTTTTAACCTATCTGAGGACAACAAGCTGGTTGGTTACAAACTATAAAACTTGACCAGTTTTGTCTTCACTGGTCAAGCTCTGCATTTCTGAGATTTGTACTAGCTAGGCAACAAGAAAACCTGTCCTTTAGAAGAGTCATCAGGCTTGAGATGAGTATGCTGGACTGATATTCCATCATGTTGCTGGTTTTACACAGTCGTAGCAAAGGGAGAGTCAGGTAAGCCTGAGCAGCAGAAACTCATTCTGTATTCACAGCTGGGAGGCTGGGAGGGAGGGACACAAAGAGCATCAGTTTCCAGTCATTTGTGCTGGTTTTTGAAACATATTTTCATTCAAAGGCGGCTTTCCAGGTTCTGAGCTGAGGGACATGCAACTGCCTAGGCACTGCAGATTTATCTGTATGGTCCACTGAATTTCAGTTTGCCTTTACTTTGCCAGTCACCATAAACATATTTAATGTATCATATGCACAAAATGTGTATTATAATACTAGTTTTAATTAAGAAATTAAGAACAATATATAATAAAAGGTTGAAACGCTGCTGGGCTTTCTTTCTCAAGCGCAGAGCAAAATTCATTCCCAAAGCTGTGAGCCTTTATTCCTGACCCAGCTAGCAAGGCCAGCAAAAAAACTCAGGAGGGCAAACCCAGAAG
The DNA here is from genome assembly GCA_013397755.1 of Cnemophilus loriae. Lineage (NCBI taxonomy): Eukaryota > Metazoa > Chordata > Aves > Passeriformes > Corvidae > Cnemophilus > Cnemophilus loriae. The sequence continues at coordinate 599,646 of VZTF01004244.1, forward strand.
GTGGGGAGGTGAAGCAGTGAGCTGGGCTCTGCTCCTGAGCTTATTTCTGATTTTCATGCAGTGATTGCTATTTGTAACAGTTCAGGCACCAAAATCTGTGATCACAGTGATAAACAAAGCCCTAGAGACTACCTTGTTTTATCATGCTTACTTCAGTGTCCTACAGGTGGGCACACACATCCAGATGACAGACTCCTCTAAGACCATCTGCATTTACATACCTGTGTGGATAAAAGAAAGAAGCTTCAGTCTGCCAGCTTGATGGTTATTTCATGTCATAATACTATCATGCTTTGTAAAAAGACTATAGATGAGGAAAGACTTGCATTTTCTTTTTAGATTTTACATGGTGTTATATATTTTGAGCTGTGCAAATTTGGGCATGTCTACATAGGTATTGAGTTATGTATGCAAGAGGTAAAAAATTTTTTTCTTTTGCATTTATGAGGAAAAAAAGTAATTTTGAAATATGCAGTTTATAAGTTTAAATGCATGTGCCACCCTAAGACATCATGAGAATTAGTTACAGGACACCAGCATCCTGAAAGAAAGGGAATATCTCCATGCTACAGTATGGAGCTCAAGTTTTAATCTTCTTTGGAGGTCTTGCATGTAGAGTAAACACAAGTAATCTCTAGAATATGCATTGTTTATTCCAGAAGAGCCACTTGGTTCCATTATGTCATTGCTTGCAAGAAGAAAAAGGAAAACTAAAATCTATCATCTTGACCTGTGCAAGTTTAATAGCTGGGGAGTTCAACAGCATTAGCTCAGCACCTAACAGGGGCCCAGGCCTGGTGGCAGCAGATCAGAGAACTTCTCAGAAGGCCTCTTGTGCCAGAGGTGAAGAGGGCAGGACAGTGCAGTCTGCCTGTGTGCAGCGGGACAGGCCATACTGTCACGCCTGGGGACAGAGCCTGAGAGTGCCACACGTGTGAGGCAACTTCTGCAGGGATGGGGCTGACCAAGACTTTCAAGGAGATCTTCCGGGAATGAAGGATCCTCTGGCATGTGCTGTTCATTAGTCAGATGTGCTGCTAACTCAACTTCCTCCTGCTTTGATGGTAGCCACATCTATAACAACAAATGAAACCAGCTTAAGAGACATCGGTCCAAGCTCTGGTGAGCTGCAAGGTAGCATCACTGTCACTGCAAGCCAAGAATGAGGTACCGTGTGGGTAAAGGGCTGCTGGAGGTGGTGGCAAGGCTGAGACACAACAGTGGCCAGGAGAATTACATCAATATAATGGACATGGAGTACTCTGAGGACAGCCAAACACAGAAGCTGGAGATATATGGCAGCACCAACAGGGAAGGACTGTGCCCCTCAGTGGGGTGAAAATGGTTTTTGAACTTCCCTGAGAAAGAGCAGAGCCCACGTCTTCCACCAGATGGGCAATTCATAATGAGTGCTCCAAGGAAGGAAGCAAGCAGGAAGTGTCTCTGCTTCTAAGACAGTGTGGGGGAACCTTTTTAGGTACCCCTCCTGCCTTCCTGGTCATCTGTTTTTAGCTACCTCAGACAGGAGAACTGATCCAACTGGGAATTAAGGTTAGCAGGTCAAAACTGAAGAGCATCTTCTGGGAACAGGGATGATTCAGGTAAGGTTTTCATCATCCAAGGCACAGCACACATAGGGCAGTCAGAAAGCCGTATCTCCTGGACAGGAGAACAGGGCCGCACCAATGGTGTAGCTTCGCTCACTCTGGCCATCAAGCGTCACTACTGTGAACTACTGGATACCTCTGCCTTCCCTTTTTTATGTGGAGCTTGCTAAACAGTCAGTGCCACACTTTGGTCCTATCTCAACACATGGTTTACCTCTCCCCATTATGCCCTTTACCGTGACGTCTCTTGTTTTGACTGATTGCTCACAAAAATGTGTTCATCTGCTTTTCTTGATTTGTGCTTTTTTGTTTAGGTATCCTCTCACCAGCACAATTCTCACACCATTGTATAAAGACAAATTATCTCAATGTGAACTGAGGTAGAAACAGTAGAAAGGGCGAAGCTACTGAAAGAGAGTGAGAGATGTCAAAGGAAGGTTTGAAGAACACTTTAAATGGAAAGAATATGGGGTCCTTTAACACTTAATATGTTCTTAAGATTATGAGAACTACAGAGATTTGGCTGAATAATTTCAGAATGAATTGTTTGTATGAAAGGATAAAGTGTTTCAGAAAGAATTGTCAGGAAAATAGAACTGTCAGGAAAAAAAGTGAAATGTTGATGGAGATGCATGTACTTATTTTGAAGTGCAGGGTACAAGAATTAGCAATGATAGAAGTATTGGTAATCATACCATGATGAGAATCCACAGTCCTCACAAAGGAAAAGAGGGAAAAGTAAAAAAATTACAGTGAACTTGGAAAAAGCAGATTTCTATAAAATAATATTATTGATAAGAAGAATTTAATAAAAAACAAACCAAAGAAAAGCATTAGCAGGAATGACCAGGTCTCTCTATAAATGGAGTGAATGATATATGTCCCAAAGCAAAAGTAGTATTAGGAAGGTTAGTAAGAATAAACTAAATCAGAGTTGATCTTTGCTAAATCAGAGCTCATCAGTGTGCTCAGTCTCACAAAGCTCAGACAATCACAAGTAAGTTACACCACTAAACTGAGTGTATTGAGTAGGTAAATACAGACCAAATCATAATTATGGCAGTGCAACTATCAATGCAACGACGATAACATGAAAATACATTATAAGTGCATTGGTAAGAGGTACATTGTTTGGGAGATACTTTTTGCAGAAACCTTTCCTCAGCAGCATTGTAAAGTCTCACCTGGGAGAATACGGGGGCACAGGTCATCAGCAAAGGTGGAGTGACCGAGCAGTGTACAGAGGGAATCCATGTGAATGAGCAGATGCTGAAAGTGCCACAGTGGATTAGCTATGGAAACTAAGACTGGTTGTTATTTGCATTTTTTTACAGGCAGGGAGGTTGCAGGTATAGGTGATTCTGCCTCATGAGAAGTGAAGGAACTAGGTCGATAGAAACCTAAATTTGTTTTAAGCATTACTTTTCTATGAGTCTTTTTCCTCCAGTGGTACTATCTTATTTTGACACACATTAATTATGTTGTGAAATTATCATACTGTAATAGATCCATAAAAGAAATATTTTCTAAACAAACAGAAAGAGAAAGAAGCTGAGGTCAGGCAGGTCCAGCTAGTTTGGGAAGTGGAAGAGGTACATGGAGAGATATCAGCTGAGTTGAAACCAGGAGTAAAAGTAAAAAGACAAAAAGACAAAATTAAAAAGGAGCAAGGGAGAAATGACAAAGCTGATAAATGGGAAGGGTGAAAAGGATGTGACTAATGATCTGAGAAGAGTTGTTTCTGGAAAAACTGACTCGTCGAACAGTGATTCACACAATAACCACCTGGACGTTTGCCTTTCGTTTGTTGGATTTACTGAGAGAAACAGCTGGCTTAAGGACCCAGTCTCACTGCTGAGTTTCTTCTTATGATTTTATCTGTGGCACCATGTTATGACTGTTGTAAAGTCTTAAGTGCTTCTGGACTTTGTAATGCATTTGACATGACAGATTTTTTTTCTCCTGTGTGGTTGCAACCCGTAAGCCTGGTTGCTCTGTGCCTGGGAAACTCTTTCAGCCGGAGAAAGATACTGGCTATGACAGGCTCACCTCTGACTTTAAATAATATGGACATTCAATTAGGCATACTAGGTACCTTACATTTGTGTATTTGTACTTCGAGTAATACACTGCACTTCCTAGTAACTGAACTTCCGAGCAGAGACACCAGCACTTGAAAGACAAGTGCTTGACTTGTTTATAGGGATCGTACTTCTGACGTCACGACTTGAGTTACCCTGCACTTGTCATGTGAAGGAGGGCTAAAAATGTCATTAGGAATTTGTGTATGTGAATTCGGTTCCGCCACGTGAAGTCTTGCTGTTTTAAAAATTACTACTTCATGTTGAAAGTACTGCTCATCCACATCCAACTATTACACAGTTAATATGCGTGTAGGTCACTTAAAATCGACATATTTCCACGAAAGTTAATTTCCCTCTCCTTATTATATTTATTTCGAAATCATCAACAATGAGTTTTAATGCTTTATTCAAAGCTGGTTTTGAGCTGTGCTCTAAAGGTAACTCACTGCTAGCTGACAGCTTGAGAAAGTCTGAATTATTCTGAGTGCATGAGCAAATGGAGAACACTTGTGTTTTAAAGCATGCTGAAAGCATAGCCTGGGGGGTTTTTTTCCTGGAGAAACAAATACTGATTTCGAGGGAAAAGTGCGATCTGAAACACAAACAGAAGGCCTAACTTTTCCCAGAACTGTACACCTTCGAGCTGCAATCAATTCTAAACACTTCTTTCATTAGATGCATAATTCAGAACATAATGTGCTGCACAAATAATTTAACAGTGTTCGACAGCAATCTGACAGACTGAGGAAATTGAAACCAGAAGTTAGAACCTGGATGAAAAGTAACATTTCTCAAAACAATAAAATAAGCCTGTCCAAAACTTCTGAAATAACCATGATATTAAAAAGTGAGATACAAAAAGCATAACATTTTAAGGACTGTAATTTAAAAAAAAAACCTTATGTTTTTTCCCAAATATGTTTTATTTATTATTTGTTTTACCATTGTCCTTTACAGCCCAATTGATTTCAGTTCCCTTTACTGCAGGTGTCATAATGCAGAGGCTAGTGGGGACTAGTTCCCTTGAAAGGCTGCAAACATAAACAGACATGAAAGATGGCATGCAAGGGAAAGGAATGATTGCATCCATTACGAGATAAGTATCTGGAAAAGGGCAGACAGAGGGGTTTGCCCAAAGTTACCCAAAGTAAATTTTTAGCAGAGCTCAGACAGAATTTGAACTTTCCAATCCGAGGACTGATGAATTATTTTCATAACTAGGCTGGGTACTTCCCATGAAAGGATCCACTGTGAAAGCAAGCCACCTTTATGTCCAAATTCTTGTCTTCTGAATGTGAATTATTCCTGCGACTAGGCAAGTAGCAAATATGCTCTCCATCCTCTCCTCTCCACCCGCTCTCCTACAGAAAGGCTATCTTCCCCCAGTGGCTCCAACCCCTGCCCTGCATGTTCTTTTCTCACAGCCCGGCTGAAAAAATTAAATCAGAAAGAAAATCACAAAGGATGTAAAAATATTGAAGACTGTAAATTACCTTGGAGCTACCTTGCTTCCTTACAGGGCTGCTGTTTCATACCACACCTAGTCATTAGAATCAATAATTGCCCATGCAGTTAATGTTTGAGCCGCTGAATCTCTGAGGGCAAGTCTGAGGAACTATAAACTGGATAAGCACAGACAGACAACACCAACCTCTGCAAAGGTGATTCCCACAGCTGAAAGAAAGAAGCATTTTTAGAGCAAAATAAGCTTTTCATGTGACAGGTAAGGGATGATCTAACTGACATTTCACAGAAATATTTTAAAAGCTGAAGCGAGGGTTTTGCTAAAGGATTTTCAGGCAGTGTTAGGAACACAGCTGTCTCTGTAAAATGGATGACTACTGTGCTAAGGCTTAGTCTGGTTTATATTTGATTTGGATCGATTTCCTCTGTTTCCTCTTTGCTGAATTTGAACATCTGAAATCAATCAACTAAAGAAAATAATATTTTTTTCCATGGAACCAAATACTTGTGATTGTTGCTGATCTTTAACCTCCGGGAATATTCTTTGTTCTCTGGATGTTTATTATTGAAAGTCGCTGGAATATTTGTATGATGGTTATCCTAGAGATTTCTCTTCAGTCATGGGAACTGTGAGGGATTATTAGGGATATAGCACTGAGATGAAGCTAAGAAATGAAGGAGAAAATATGGCTTCGGTCCTCAGACGGATCTCAAGCTGCTTTTAGTTAAGCTGATGCTATTCTAATCCTGAAACTCCCTATGACTGAAAACTTTTGTGTGGATCTATATATACTGGAACTCTATTTTGAGTGACAGAGGAGTTTGGATTTTGGGGCTTCGGTCCTTGACAATGAGATGGTTCATGAGACTTGGTAACAGATTCCACCCAAAATTAAATGTTGAAGGACTGATTAAGACTTGCAACAGGCACCACAAATGGCGTGACATAAGGAAATGATGTTTATGTTCAAAGAGAAGGGAAAATCCAAAGGCACTTGTCATGCAAACTGTGAAATGTCTGCATTTCCACTGCTGCATTTGGTAGTTGGATCTGGACAGGAGAACCCGGCCATGACACAGCAACATTTAGGAATTAATTTTCCAGCATTTTCTGTTCCCTAAAGTAAGGCTGGATGTGTCCCTGAAGCTTTCTCCTCTCCGTGGTAGGTCTTGCTCCTTCTCTGTTCCCTGAATCCAGACCATGGTAGCCCAGACCATCCCCTTTGATGGCCTCCCCCTGTACCTTTAGCTCGCTGGTGTTCTTCCACTGCTGGCTGGCAAAGGGGCACCTCCAGCTGTGCCTCCTCTGGAGGAGCAGACAAAACCCTACAGGGAGCCCCTGGGCACAGACTGCAGCCTTAGAGAATGGAGAGGGCACACCTTGGGTACTCTGTTCCACCTGCCACCCCAAACTAATAAAGAATGAGTTTTTTTAAGTTCCCACCTGGCTATTAAGTGCAGCTGAAACTGGCCAATATATTCAGAAGAGAGCAGCAGGAGGTGAGGGCCGGGGAGAGGCTGTTGTACAGGTAGAGGAACAGAAAGAATTTTCATTGACTGGGTAACCGGAATATCAGCAACAGTTTTGGTTCAAAGTGTCCTTCCAGGAGGTTCAAAGTGTCTTCTCCCTCTCTCTGCCCTGCCTGTGCCACCTCCTCTGGCTTCAGGAGGGCTATGAAGGACCCACCAAGGAGGCATCACAGCCAAGCAGATACAGGGGGCTCAATTTCAGCCCTTGTCTCCTGACAAATTTAATGATTTTCCTGATCACTTCTGGTTTCAAAAGAGTGTCATATTATTTTCTTCCAGTACCTACACAGTTAGCTCCAGCCTAAGGAAAGAACCCAGTATTTTCAAAGGGTGTAATTGCATACGCAGTATAACCCAGCTCAGAACTGGATGTGGAAGATAAAGTCTTGTGGCATGTCCTAGAATGAGTGCTGGAGAGAACAGCAGTGTGGGTAGCAGTTTCTATATTTACAGGACCTTCAGCCATTGAGGAGAGGAAAGGAGGGGAGGAAAAATGGTATGATGGGAAGCACAAGCAAGAAGGCATCTGGATGGAGCTGTGCCTCCACAAAGTGTTCTCCCTCATGGGGGTCTCCATGGGACAGAGCTGTGGAAGGATTCCTGTAGGTGTGAGCCATATAACATGAAGCACCACTGAAGATGGCAGCACAATACGCCAGCTTCACCTCTTGCCAGAACTGGCCTCATCCTCTTTGTTAAAATCTAGAGGCAGTGAGGAAGCAGGATTTAATTTTGAGAAAGCCATCTAGTTTTCAGGAGGATATAACACAAATTGTGGAAATGTATATTCAACATTTCTTTGACATTTGAGGCAGACGGTGCTCCTTGGACTTGGAAGTTTCGGTTCCAGTAGCCATGTTGTTTTAGGGGGTGCAGACGCCTTAGGCTTCCTTTGCCTCTGCAACCTGCGGTAACGATTCTTGAAAGCGGTAGTCAGAAACCTCAGATGATCTCTGCAAGGGTTTTGTCTTGTGGTTATAGCATATCCTGTGAATGCCTCACTGCTTTCAGTAAAGCAGAAATGAGAATGGGTTTGTGTGACAGAATCATTGTAACAATGCAGTTGCCTGGCTTGAATTTTTGTGCCGGTTTCAATCTTTGACAACTCTTTGGGGCTCTCACATGTTGCATCTCTTGCACCTTTAGGCACAGACCTGACGGGCACAGCCTTCCTTGGCAGCCCAGGAGCACCAGTGGTCTCACCTCTCACGGGCAGAGCTGCACCTGTTCCTTCGGGGCTCACTCCTCAGCTCTCTCCCTACAGCTTCAGGAAAACTCAGCTGTTGCCTTAGTTTGCAAACAGACTGGGCCAACTCAATGGGGTTAAAGTGACTATCATCTCTTTGCAGGAGCTGAAGCAAAGCATATTCCAGTATGTTTAAGCTGTGTGGACTTCAATTTCTTCTTCTCATTCACATGGTAAGTTACAGGTTTTCCTTTGTTCATCTGTGAGCAAACGGCAAAGGTTGCCTGGCAGCCTCCGAGCTCTAATCCGAGGGGTGTGCCAGCCTGCAGGTCAGGCTGGCAGTGGTGCCAGCAGAGCAGCTGTAACTCTGGGCGTGGGAGTGTGTCCCCAGCACATGTGTGTGACCCCACAGCAAGTTAAGAAGCCATCTCAGCCATTAGGAAAAAAAGTTTTAAAAAGCCTAGAAGGCACCAACTTACTTATTGTGACTCTTCTACTTCCTCTTGAGATATCATTGTTCCCAATACGTGAATTTCATGCTAGAAGAGATTTAAACCTACTGCAACAAATCACCAGAGAGTGAAAACATCAGTATCGTGTGTTCTGCATTATGATCCATACATGTGCTGACATATTAAATGTATTCTAAGACATATAATGGCTCATGGTTTAAACCGTGCATATTAATTATGTATCCTCATTATTTGGTTTGTGTGAATCCCTTTTCAGAGGATTTTCTGGAACCGAAATGTATTAATTATGCTCTTTACGGATATTATGTATCAAATTCAGTGGATTTACTGATGTTTGTAAAGGCTACAGCAGTGGTGACTTCTACTTCACAACTGAAATTAACAGAAAAGATTGAAAAAATGAGTCAAATTCAAGTTCAGTAAAAAATGCCTCAGAATATGGAGACATTGAGGGGTGCCACAGTGAGAATCTCCTTTTCCCTTCCCATTTCGCAAGCTGCTGCTTGTGGCAGTGCTGGCTCCCCCAGGAAGCCACTCTGCAGGCATTATAGCCATCTTCAGAAGGGATGCCAATGGATATGGACTGAGAGGTAAAGCCTCTTTCCCTTTCAAGCTCCTGAGTAGTGATTCATGCTATAGAAATATGTTTGGAAACATTTATGATCCACATAAAGTAATTTTAATCGACAGAAGTGTTATCACTTACTTGCTTCACAGGCTGCACTTTGAACATGTTGGGTTTTATAGCATCAGCCTTTGTTCCTCTGTGGCAGGGAACACGATAAAGCAAAATCTGTCCATAAAATGGCCCTGGAAAAAGCCTCCAGCTGTGCCAACCTGTGTGACGTGGGAATAGCCACAGTAGGTCAAATTCAGGGTCCTGATATCTGGTCCCTGGCAGAGGCCAGCAGTCAGCATTTTGCAAAAATATTAAAAGGTAGCTGCAAAGTGCATTCTCCTGGATGCATAACTATCGGATTTCATTTGTTGATATTCTTCTGCTGACACTAGTGTTCACTAGCATCCTTCCCTCTCCTTCCCCAGCTCTCTGCTTTTCCTGTTTTCAAAAGGAGTCCCAAAGCCTTATAGGCAAGCAGGACAGCATCTCTGGCTATTATTAAGAAGAATATGGAATTATTGAAACCCCGCTTGTGACACACACACACAGAGCAGTGCTTTAGGGTAAATTGTGCTGAACTTAGCTATCTTTTTGTCATAGGCAGAATTAAGCTTTCCCTTGGTAATATGCAGACTGTGCTTTTCTGTGAGAAATTGAATAGCTGTCCCAGCAGAAACAGGATCAAATCCAGAGGAAAAGTCATGCAGCAGAGAACACACACTCAGCTCTGTGGGGTGATGGACAGGGTGGCAATGGTACTCTAAATCTGTAAAACAAAATAAATTAATTTTTACTATGGAAGAAAAGAAATTTTATGTGTGCAGCCAAATAATGGAGCCCTAATTCTGACAGGCAGATCCTCAGTGTTGTCAAGATAGGTGGTGAAGAGAGGGAATTTGGGGGAGCTTGGTCTTGCCTTTGAAGAAAGCAGCTGATTATCTGAACCCCAGCGTGAATTGTCTTGTGTGCAAGGGCTGCCCTGAAAGGTTCATTTTTGCTTTGTTTTTTTTGTTTGGAAGCAAGAACAGCCCTGAAACGTTAGGGCAGGAGTGTGGAGGTATTTGGGCACTGAGGAGTGTGTGGTTATAAAACGCAGAAAAAACCATGATGTTAAGACACTGTGAGCCATTAGGAAGAAAACAGAGGCTGAGACAGATTTGTATGACAATTTTGCCATCAGGTAAAAGCCAAAGATCAGAAGGACATGTTTGTTCTCTCTGTGGTTTGCGTTCATATGCAACTGATATGAAGGCACAGGGATCAAGTGGCTTGCCCAGATGGCTGTGGCACTGAGAGGGGTGATGTAGGGGACCCAGGGAGGGCCACCTCATTCCCATACAAAAAAGATTTGAATTTACTGGGGAAATCACAAAGGGTGCAGCCACAGCTCCTCCCCATCCCCCGGCGTGATGTTCGGTTTCCAGACACAGTTGTCACAAGGCTTTCTGGCTCCTGGATGGAACATGGATGGTCCTGCTAGGGACACAGAGGTGATCCAGCAATGATTTTATGAATTCCCTTTTGCTCTCAGTCTACATTCATCTATTTTCTTCTTCTGTTTGCTCTGGTAGGTGGATCCAATTTCATTTAATTATGTAGTGGTCAGAAAAGGGCAGGGCACAAGCCTTCCTTCTCAAATTAATTAATAAACCACACTGCTTTTAAAAATTATGTACACTAAAGAACCTGGAGATGTTCAGTGAAAACCTGGAAGATCCTCTGCCGTTATACTATAGCAACATAACTTGCAGGAGGCTCAGCGGTGGGGAGCTGCTGTTTGTGTGTGGTGACAGCAGACATCCCTCTGCTGCTTTCCTCCATCCCTCTCTCTCTCTCTGTCTGTCTCCCTCACAGGCTATGTGGCTTAATCTGGAGGGCCTGCGTGTAAGTGGGCCTCTGCAGGACATGGACTTCTCTGTTCAAGAAGGAGGGGGTCCACGCATCCTTCACCAGGTAATCAAGTGTCTCATGTTATCCACTCCAGTCAAAAACCCCATGGCCTGCATGCAGAGACAACATATGGACTGTTGTCCTCTGTGCTGGTGGGAAGAACAGTACCCCGAGAAGATCTGACATTAATTTTTAATTCCTCTCTCTGGGAATTCAAGAGTCTACATGCAAAGAGCGGGAGACAACCCCCTCTCAATCACATTTTTAAGAGGATATCCTAAGACAGGGATTAATAAAATCAGCATTCCTAGAGAATTTCTTTCCATGCAACTTGTGTCATCTTTTTCCTCTGACTCTGAGGTTTTCCTCCCAAAGCCATAACCACAGAAGGACAGATCCAGCTCCCAGGCAAATGGAGCATGTGTGTCATTTTTTTCCATTCCCGTGCTCAGACAAAGCCCTGTCCTAAGCAGACGTTTGCTTTGGAAACAAACTGCAGTTGGGATTTCTTGCAGCATTCAGGAAATAATGTGAAAACTCCTCTGTTGAGGATCAGAAAAGAGCAGGCTTGTTTGAGCAGAGTCTTGGGATATCATTCTCCCAGCCAAACACACTGTTGGCAATAGATTTTAAAAGTCACAAAAGCATGAAATTGTTTTTATTGTGGTGAAAATGCTGAAAAAATGACTATTTTTCCCTCTGTTTTTTTGCCATTGTAGTTCACACTTGAGCCACCTGCTGTGACTTTCAGAACGTCTGGTGAAAAAGCTGGAATTATTGACATTGAGCCGAAGACAGGCATCCTGTATATCAATGGGTCTCTGGACTGGGAGACCAAACAAGTGCACAAGCTGCAGGTAAAAACTCAACAAAAAATAGGAAAGGAGAAGTATTCACATTCAACCTCTTTTGGTAAACCTGATATTAAGAGAAATCTGTTGAAATTTTAAATTCTATATTTTTGCCTATGTTTACAGGCAGCTTTTTCATTTTTAATATCAAGATTTGCTGGAAGATATATGGTTTTGTAGTTCTCAAAGACTGAACAGGAAAATTCTCCTTAGCAGAGGAAGGCTGTGTTGAGAAAACAAAAATTGTGATGCCAGCACCAACCCCTTAACTCTCCTAATAGGAGGGGAATACTTGACTGGAAGTAAAATCCTGCCTCATGAATGAGTTTCTCTTGTTATCCCTGAAGACCGATAGGGTGAATTCCATGTCTGGAGTGGAAAAATAAACTATTGTAACGATTTAGAAAGCTTATAATGCATATGATGACAAACTGAGATTATCTCAGCTGGTTGGAGCATGGTGCTAATAATGCCAAGGTTTGATCCCTGCATGGACCATTCACTTAAGGGCTGGACTTGATGATTCTTGTGGGTCACTTCCAACTCGGAATATTCTGTGACTCCGTGAAACAGTGTGAGTAAAAGACGTTTAGGCAGAGAGGCACAGATCTAACCTCTGTCCGATAACGACAGAAAGCTTTTTGGCAGATGTTGGACTTCAAGAGAGGAAAAATCTTTGTGTGCTTGTCCTGCTATTAGACTCTTTTCATGAGGATCTCACTAGTGTAAACACTATCGAGAACGGGGCAGTGGATAGGCAGTCTTTGAGTCTCAGTATAGCCTTGTGCTCTTAAACTATGTCAAAAATGGTATTGTCTTCTTCTGAGGCACTAGCAGCTGTGAAGGAGCTATCATGAGAGGATCAGTATCTGAAAAGATAAAGTATATGATGATTTTTTAGCCAGCCTTAGCTGTCTTTCTGAAGTCTAGCACTTCAGTTTCAGATTCTCAGCTCTAAAGCACCCTTGGATTGGAATTAGAGAGGACAATTTTCTAGCCCCAGAAGTTAATAACCCTAAGCATATGAATCACTTATAGACAAGAAGTAATGACAGAACAGAAAAATTATGCTTGGTTAGGCATAAGTAACTGTGATTTTATCTATTATGTGCAAACATAATGAAGTGTGACAGATGTAGTATATACTCGGTGCTTTAAAGTTAAAGAAGGCTGGAAAATAAGTCAAATTGTTTGAAAAAAAGTCATTCTAAATAAGAATTAATTTTTCTTTACTAATGCTTATATCAGATTATTTATCTGATTTATATTTATAATAGCAATTAGTTATAAATGCTGTATCATGTTGGGTTTTCTTGTTTGTTAGAAAGTATGTATTTCTATTTAAAGAAAAACATGAATTCTAAGCTGTGCAAAATTACACGTAGTCTGCTGAAACTGGAAGTGGGAAATTGTCCTCTGAAAGGTGTCATCAGAAGCAGTTGTGGGTTATTTTGTTTTGTTGGCATTATATACTGTGGCAAATTTTTGTCAGGGAGCTACAGCGGCAAATTTGTCCTTGTATGTGGAGCTAGCCAGTGACGGCTCTCACCAGATTTGAAACACAGTAAGAGTGACCTGGCATTTGACATCCTGATATTAATTTGTGCCTTTTAGCATATCTGCATGAAAATATCTCTTTGCCATTCCTTCTCTTTCCAAATCAGGTGGAAAGTCTGGATGAAAGTGGAAACGTAGTGAAAGGTCCACATGCTGTTACAATACATGTAGAGGATATCAATGACAACCCACCAGAATTCGACCAGACAAAGTACTCTGGAGTAGTGAGGCAGAACTCTCGTCCAGGTAATTACCACCATAATTAAATTTTATTGTTAATAGGAAGGTAGGTAAATTAAGAGGGCAGGTGAAGCGGTTGCTATACAAGCTGGAAAATGATCAGTTTTTCTTCTTACCACAGGACTGTACAAAATAAGGATGAAAGCCTCTATAATATAATGAAAGGGCAAAGAGGTGACCACTATGTGGTGTAAAGGGATGACTGCAATCAGAAATATTTTTTAGTACCTATTCTTTGAAAGTATTACTTAACAGGCAAATATTGCTGCTCTCTCCATTGCATTGAAAGAAAAAATCCTTGTGCTGGAAGGAGTTTAAAATTTAAAGGCTACCAAAGACTATACAGAAAGAGAATGCGAAGACTATGTGAATCTTTACATATCAGTGAAAGAAAGTGCCAGGGTAGATATGGGGTAGGTGCTCACCATGACTGATGCTTCTCAGAACATGGGCTGAACCTTAGCATTTAGAAGAGAATCTTAGATTATGGATTGCAGTGATCCAGTCCAAGAGTCATGCAAGTATCAAAGAGCAGTTTGAGACTTACTTCTTGGAAATGAAACAAAGGACTCATATAGATGTTATCTCTGTGACTATGGACTCAAGAAGAAACTTTTGCTAAAGAATGTGCATATAAACCTCTATGGGGTCAGAAAATTGTTCTGAAACATATTACTGTATTCTTGACTGCACCCAAGTCAAAAAGATTTTGAGTGTTGCACTGGTGCTCAAAAGGTAAAAGTTGAGTTACATTACTGAGTATTTTCATTTTTTTTTTCACTGTATGATTGTTTTTTAATTATATCTGTGTCACAGGCTGTACACCACTTTTGTCAGGGTGCTTTGGGTTAAACTGATTTGTGTAAGAACTGCAAAGTGGCCTTAAGCAGAGATCCCAGTGAGCTGAATTCTGGGTTCAGGCACTCTTATGTGATAGATAGCTCTCTGCTGATTTAACTCTGTCACCTTCTTCATCAACTGGTCTTCAGACCTATTGTGATCCTACTAAGCAGAGCTGGTGGAGGGTTGACCTGTGGGATGGCATACAGCAGTGTAACCTCTGCACATGACTTCCCATGAGAGATGCATTATGGAACAATGGTGGCTCCCTGTAAGTTGCTTTCCTGGCTTGAGAGCTCTGCTCGAATGGATTATGTGCTGGGGTTCAGTCTCCTCTCTTACCACTGTTTCTTCTCCAACCCGAACAGGCAAGCCCTTCATGTATGTCCACGCCACTGACCGTGATGATCCTACAACTCCCCATGCACAGCTGTCATACAGCATTCTCCATCATTTTCCCAACCCTTATGACAAAATGCTTTTCCAGATTGATAATGCAACTGGAGCAATCTCACCAAGCAGTACTGGTACGTAAGAAGATCCTTGTTTGCAAAGAGCAAGCATGAGTTCTGGGGTGTGCATAGGAGCAAAACAACAACACAGGTCTGATGCTACATTCTGAATAAATGTAGTCAGTGGGACACACTCCACTAAAGCCCTGGTTTTGGGGAACTTCTTTTTTTGTCCCACCAAATTCAAGGGAAGCTGGCAGAAATGGAGATTGAGATCTAAAAGTACACTGAGAAGAGAGATAGGTCCTCTGGCCTTCAGGACTACACTGTGTCATATCTTGGAATTAACTCTCTGCTTTTAAATCTAGAAACCCAAAAGCAGTAACATGAAAAACGCAGAGAAAACTCAGCTGGACATGTGATCCCAACTAAATTGCAATGATTTAGAAACACCCATCTATTCTGCTGGGCTGAACAAGTGCCTAACTGGGGCGAGGGCTGTTCAGTGATGCATCTGCACAAAATGAGAGCACAGCACAGAGGCCTCATATGATTACATCCACATGATGCTATGCTGCATCGTTCAGAGAACCCAGAGGAAGTGGTGAGATTTTTCCCAAAGGACCGTCTAAGGAGTAAGTCCCAAGCAGCTAAAGAACCATAGTGCATGTAGGAGGCAACGGGCAGATGAATAACCCCCACAGCCTCTGTGTCATTTCTCTTGACTCTTTGCTCTGTTTCTAGGCTCTTATTACTTGGATCCTCAAAAGCAGGACACCTTCACACTTGTTGTTTCCGTGAAGGACATGGCAGGGACGACAACGAATGCTTTCACCAGCAGTGTCGATGTGATCATCACTGTGATGGAGAGCCTGTGGAAAGCTCCCCCCACCATCTACATCAAAGAGAACTCAACCGAGGTCCACCCAGTCAACATCAGCAAGGTAGGGTCCTTGACCACACTCCCTGAACTTCTCCTTGTGCCATACAACTGTTTCCTCACAACTAACTGTGAGATGTCCCCACTGCATTCAACACCAGGTTCCTCAGAGGGACTTTGACACCTCCCAGTTATTTTTTTAATATGGCATCCTTTGGAAATGATTGTTAGTGGAGGTCTCATTGACTTTTTGTTAGCATGAAAGTTAACAGTTTGAAGGTGACTGAGATACAGTCAATACAGACACTAGAGTGACTGGACTTTGCCTTTCAGTTTGGGAGCAAAATCCAGTCATGGGTCCTCCAGGCTTTGAGCGAACCAAGAGTTTGTTGGAGCTTATTTTGAGGTTAGCTTCTTCCACCTGCAGAAGAGCAAGGCAGGGGACCAGCTCCACAATAGCCCTGCTGTGGGCAGTCCCCCACATTCAGGGACACTTGCTGTGACCAGTTTTGTATCATGCAGCAGTTGTGCTGCATCAAAAGTACCTAGAAAGGACTGAAACACCCTCCTTCACATCCTGCATTCCCACAGTATTCCACTTTTCACAGTTCAAGCACAAAATATTTTGCTGATAACTGCAGACCAATAGCAGTGTATACACCAGTACATATTAACTAACAGGCCAACAGCCTTTCAGAAATATTTGACTTTGAAAAATGCCTTGGCAATGACACCCCCAATGCTGTCATCTCTTGAACATGGCAGGATTCCATGTATCCTGTTCACAAGAATAACTGGTTTGGTGCTATTCCCACTGGCTTCAGTGACAGCACAAGGAAGTCCAGAGTGAAAACAGGAGGAAGGAAGATGTAATGTGTAAAGGTGCACCCATTTTAGGGTCACTTGCATATAAATTTCATGTGGTAGCCAATGGCATGTTGATTCTGCCTAGGGGAAAATGAAATGCAGTTGCTGCTGTATAGAACATAAACATTAATACTGACTCCATTAATTTGAGACTGTGTACTTCATTTCATTTTAAAAGTGCAACACCCCAGAAAAGATCCTTCCTCATAAGCTTTGATGAATGTAAAGAGTGTGCATGCACCTATTTACAGATAGGTACCAGCTATTTGTTTTCACAGAATCATAGAATATGCAGTATTGGAAGAGACCCATCAGGACCATCGAGCCCAGCTCCTTGCCCTGTGCAGGACACCCCAAGAGTCACACCAGGCGCCTGAGAGCATTGTCCAAATGCTTCTTGAATTCGTGAAGGCTTGGTGCTGTGACCACTTCCCTGGGGAGCCTGTTCCAGTGCCCAACCACCCTCTGGGTGAAGAACATTTCCATGATATCCAACCTAAACCTCCCCTAGCTGAGCTTCCTCAAGTCCTGCCACTGGTCATGAAAGTGAAGTGATCCATGCATTCCCCTCTGCCTCTCCTCACAAGGATGTTGAGGTCTCCCCTCAGTCTCCTCCAGGCTGAACAAATCAAGTGTCCTCAACTGCTCCTACTAAGGTTTCCCTCCTAACCCGTCACCATTCTCATGGCCCTCCTTTGGATGCTCTCTAATAGCTTAATGTCTTTTTTATATTTTTGTGCCCAAAACTGCCCCCAGCACTCGAGGTGAGGACACCCCAGTGCAGAGCAGAGTGGGACAACCCCCTCCCTTGCTCGATGCCTGATGCCCCCCAGGACAGGGTTGGCAGCCTCCTGGCTGCCAGGGCACTGCTGGCTCATATTCAACTTGCCATCGACCAGGACTCCCAGGTCCCTTTCTGTGGTGCTGCTCCTCAGCCTCTTGTTCCCCAGCCTATACATGCAACCAGGTTTGCTCCATCCCGGGTACAGAATCTGTCACTTGCCTTTGTTAAACTTCATACAGCTGGTGATTGCTTATCTCTATAATTTATCAAGGTATTTCTGCAGGGCCTCTCTGTCCTGGAGGGAGTTGGCAGCTCCTCCCAATTTAGTGTTTGTTTGTTGTTCCACTTCTCTGAATTACATAAAACGAAACAACAGGCAGGAACAGAGACTGTAAGGAGATGGAAATAATTAGTATCAAGATATTAAAATGCAAATAATGGTTTTTTTGCTCATAATCACTATTTATCTCCATATCACAAAACCCTTTTATAAAAAGATAAGTGTTGTATCCCATCTGGAGAGATGGAAAAACTGAGGTAAAGTGGTTTCACCACACAACTCAGAGAGCAGAGGCAGATTACCAGTCTGATTTTCTGCAGTTCATTCCAAGAGCCTGCCAAACTGTTAATTTTCTGGTTTATGAAGCTAACAGGAATGTGATTGTTTCTGTTTGTGGTCCAGAAATGATCCCTGTTAAATCTCAGTCTACACTTCTGACTTCCTATCCTGACTTATTTTTGTTGTTTTTTTTTTTTTTAGGTGCAGTCAAATGAACCAGATGTAATTTATAGCATTTTTGAAAAAGAAAACGTGCCGAAGGTCCCATTTTCCATCAGTAAGAATGGGGATATTTATGTGACCAAACCATTGGACAGGGAAGAAGAGGATACTGTAAGTAAACACATAAAACTTCACTGATGGTGGAGATCATAGCAGGAAGCTAATTATTGGTGTGGGAGTAAATATGAGAAAGCTCAATAGAAAGGAAGGGGGACGGGGAAAAGGGAGAATAGATAAAAGCTTTGTTTCTTGCCACTTTTGTTTGGAAATGATGTGATATACGTGAAAGTTCATCCACCTACTATACTGTAAACAGCCTTCAGGTTCTTACCCTACAGTGGGTCTGGCAGTAGCAGTCACTGCCCAGAGCACATGTGCAATGTACAACACAGACCAACTATGGCAGGGCTGTAGGTGCATGAGTAAGAGGTAGGCGGTGGGAAGTGTGGAGTGCAGGAGACCTGGATGTTTCAGATCTACTTCAGACCTTGGGGACCTCAGGTATCTCTACACACCAGAAGCAGAGTTTAACTTGAAATTGCAGCTGTAAAGTTACCTTGAAGCTACCCAACCAGGAGTCTTTTAGACAGAAAATCCTCTGTTCCCTTTTGTTCTTGGAGGAAATTTGAGCATAGCATAGGTCAGAGATCAGATATGCTGAATAAATTCTGTCTCCATATGTGATAGATGAATTTGCGAAATGGCAAAAATGAGGTATTCCTGCTTGTCCTGATTTTTTGCAAGTGTAAGTCTACAGTGGAGTGGACTAAGGAATTTTAAAATCTTTTGAGAACTCAGGCCTCAGAAACTAAGAGGTGATGAAAGAGTTATGATTTAAACGGAGTGAAAATACTGAACAAACTCATGAGAGGATATTTCATATTCCCATAGTTACATTCTAAAATGCAAAATATTGTCACAGTGGACATTCAAACTGTCTAATTGTTATATTCTTGTTGCAGTATACATTCTTCGTGTTGTCAAAAGATGACACGGGAGAACTGGTGGACAAGCCTTTGCAAATTCAGGTTATTGTGGAGGACATCAATGACAATCCCCCTGTGTGCCAGCAGGCCCTCACCGTAATTGAAGTTCAAGAAAATGAAAGCGGAGGTAAGAAAAGAGCTTCTGTTAATTTGTACACCTCATTGTAGTTCTGTTGTTTCCAGCTGTGTGTGAATGAAGCTAGAAATTCTGATCCCAAAGAGTAAAACGTGGCTGTCCCAGAGAAATGTTTTCCTGTGCAAATAGCCCTCCTGTTTTCCCTTCAGTAATTCTTGTGGAAAGGATTTCAAGAACCCGAGAAGGACAGACTCAGAACACCTACTCTAAAAATGCTGTTTTATTTAAAACATAAAACTGCATTTTCCCACAACCACAGTTTTGGATAACTGCTTAGACTGTGTGAAGAAAAACACCTATTTTATTACCAATACAATAAATACTGTTCTTAAAGTGGTATGAGCCCATTTTCTCTCATCCAGCTGCTCTTCCAGCATGATGACTTTGACTTCAGTGGACCATTACCAAAATCTTTCCTAAGTCTTGACATCAGTTATTTGGTTTCAGGACTGAAGAGTCTGCTGTTACAGTCTTTTGGACTGCCGTGACCCCAAACCATTGTGTTGGGATGCTAAAGGAAAAACTCCCAGATGTGAAATGATTGTGTCCACTGCACTGTTTTCCATGCAGCTTTATTTTTATTGACCCTCTACTCTTTGCACACTCTTTGGTATCACTGTTGTCACTGTGTACTTCTGTGGAGAAACAGGACCACTGCATTATCTGTCTGACTCCGGTCTCTACTCTGCTACAGGAAGTAACATTGGCACCGTGCTTGCTACGGACATGGATGAGAAGGACACCCTTAACTCTCGTCTGCAGTTCAAAATCCAAAGTCAGGAACCTGAAATTCCCACAAAGAATCTCTTCTATATTCAGCAGGACACTGGGGTTTTGCACTTAGCTGGCCGTTCCTTAAGCAAGCGTGATTCAGCCAAGTATTCCTTGAAAGTCCTGGTGACAGATCAAAGTATGTAATGCCTGCTGTTATATGTTGGAATAACTCTGTTCACACTGGCATCACTTGTGTTCAGTGTCCAGGGGATGCGGGGAGACAAGGAGGATTTGCTGAACAGGCCGTAGCACTGAGAGCTGTCTTGCTCTGGCATGGTACTTGCCCTGTTCTCGAGATATAGGGAGATTAATCATGGTTCATAATGCAAGCATGGAAGGAAACCAGCTCTAGGACAGAGGGTGGCTAAATTGGGAATCTTGTTAACAAGTACTTCAGTAAGAGATTTCCTTCCACAGGGGGAAAAAACGAAGAGATCATGATTGCGGTTTTCCCCCAGATCTTTCAAAGGGACTTAACTGAAAAAAAAATCAAGAAATTAAACACAGCTGCTCAGACAGTCCAGATAACATTTTAAAACATTAAAAGAAAATTAAGCTGAAATTAAACTTCAAAAATAATCTTGTCCCTTACATGAATTCCCAGGAGTCCTTTGTGATTCACTGAATGGAAAGGAAATCAAACTCCATACCAAAGCTTAAAGCTTTGTGCTGGAGTCCCTAAAGTCAGGCAAAACTTGTGTATGAAGGAGCTGGCATGTAAAGAAAGCAGTGTGACATGTCTGTAAATGAGATAGTATCATTTAGGCAGATGATGGAAAACCTTGCAGAGGAAGAAGCTGGTGATTTGTTTTAGATGCTTATTTGAATTCCATCCAAACAATGTTGTTCAGAATTTTCCTTAACTTCCAGCTCATAAAGTATGTTCATAAAACACTAAAATCCATCTATATATGGATAGCACATGACCAGATACATCATGCTTTTAAAATCACAACCTGCCATTGCTATGGGTGCCCCTGCTCAGGTAGTGATTAGATTTACATGGATCTGAAGTTTAAGTCTGGCTGTCACAAAACTGAGGGTGCTGTCTGATGACCTGCCAAGAGGACAAAGGAGCATTAAAAACCCATACTTTGACATGGAAAAGTGATACTGAGATGCCTAACACAATTCATAGCTATCATCATCCTGATAAACAGATGTGGTTTTAAAAAGTGAGGGAAATGAAACAGCATGGGACAGTGCTGAAGAAACTGGGAAGATCAATGGTAAGATAGAGAGTGAGGTTGTCATTGATTAAGAGATATCTGAAATAAGTGTTTCTCTCAATTTAGTGCTTAGATTAGGCAATCTGGCAGTGCTCACTTTTGCTCACAGTGAACCCTTCTGGAGGAAAGTTATTTTCGGCAGAAAGGCTGGTGTGACGTTGTTTGTCTCTTTCCATGCAGCATTCCAAACAATCTGTGACGTGGAAGTACATGTCATTGACATCAATGATCAAATTCCCATCTTTGAGAAATCAGATGTGAGTAATTTTAGCACCATTTTGGGTGTTCCAATAACTTCTGACAAGTGTTTGAGCATACCTTCAATGTCCATAGAATGTCAATGGGAAACTAGCCATTTACAGAACAAGTAACAGAGTAACCCTCTAGTGAAAATAAAGGCAAAATATTGCTGCAAGTCGGCATATAAGATCTATCTAGACAGTGAGTAATGGGACAGACTAACAGCTAATTATGAAAGGTAATTTGCTCATTTAAGGTAATTTGCTCAGTGGAAAACTATGTGTACAGAAAGAAATTATTCTATTAAAGCACTTTATTCCAGAAATGCAAGTTCTGAAGGGAAAGGAGGAAGAAAAGGCTTTAAAATTAATCAAACAGCTAAATGAAAAAAAGCTGGCATCTCCCAGGTACCTTTCCAAACACAGCACTAGTGTACCCAAAACATCCAGAAGGTGAATGGGATTCAAATGCCCTATGTGGTTTGACCAGGAACAGTGGTCCAGCAATCCATGCCCAAACACATACCTGGTTCCAGGACGAGTATCAGGCTCTTGCCTTTTCCTCTGGAGGTGCTGGCATCTGGCAGAGACCTGCAGACATTTCATGGGTTCTGCCTGATGGTCCAAGCCTCCTGGAAGACACTGGAGTGGCTGAAGTACCTGCACAGAGGTGCCCCAGCTCCCACCATTCCTGCAGGCCACGTAGGTGGTGGGCTCAGAGGAGCTGTCTGACCCATCAGGCCTAGGTGTCCTTTCAGGGAAGTTGTGTTGGTTTTGGGGCCTTGCAGACTGCATTGCCCAGTTCTCTGTTGATGGCAATGGCAGCACAGTCACATGCAGACAAGGTACCTGCATAGCGGGTTTTACACCATATCACCTCAGGGTCTCAGTCCAGGGCCCGGTCTCAAGGTGAGGCTTCTAGGCGAAGGCACACATTAAAGAGTCAAAAGAACTGGGATGCCAATGTGGCAACAGCCTATGGTGCATGAAGCAATCAAATATTTAACAATGAGTGGCCAGGGTGCTCACAGGGTACAGAGGAGCTGTACTATCCCTGCTGCTGATCATGGACTGGTTTTGGCAGAGGAGGTAAAGATTTAGAACTGGTGCTGTGCTAGTGGCACAGACATAGATCCCATCATCTGTGATAAATGGGTGGCTAAAAAGCTTCCCTCCCTCATGTGGCTGCTGTGGGTCAAAATACATCCATGCATGTGGGTCTCAAGCTTGTGGTTGTGCTGAAGCTTTTATCCACGAATGGTGCTTGGTATGTCGTGTTTCAATGACACCTCTCTCTCTTCAGTATCAGGATGTGACTCTGGCAGAAAATATGCCAGTAGGAACTGTGATATTAGAAATTCAAGCTACTGATGGAGATGAGCCTGCCACAGGGAGCTCCCTCATCATTTACCAAGTGAAGGAAGGAGATCCAAACAACACATTCATCATAGAGACAGACTCTGAAACAAACCGAGGGTTCGTCAAGATTAACAAGGTGAAGAGATGGATTTTATTCTTCTCCTTTAGTGTTACTTCTTTGTCATACACAGTAACTGCCCTGGTAATGATCTGTGGGGAAGGGTGTTGGCTGCTGGTGGGGTGGGGACACCCTAAGCATGGTGCAGACTGCAGGAAGCTCCACTTTTGCACTCAGGCTCTGTGCCTGTGCAGTGCTCACACACACCTATCCTCCCACCTTTGCTGTGCCCTCATCACCCGCCACCACCAGCAGCTCCCTCCACTGGCTCTGCTGCTGGCTGCTTCTCCAGCAGAGAAGGTTCTGGCCGATGAAGTAGGTCTTTCTGCACCATAAAGACAAAAAAAATACATTATTTGAGTGATTTTTCAGCAGCAGTTCTGGACAAGAGAAAGCTAGCTAATTCTTCCATGGGCTGTGGTGGTAGTGGTGGGCTGTGACAGGGCAGATTCTCCTCCCTGCAGTTGCTCAGGCCATTAGTGACCCCTGCAAAGCAAGGTGCAAGTGCAGCCAGCATGTCTCAATGTCAGCATGGAGATGCAGTTTGTTCCTGCTGAGGGAAACATTAACTGTGACCAAGCCAAGGACAGCGTGTGCTGCAGTAGGTGATATAGCCCATATGCTGAACGCTGGAGACAGGAATATAAGGAACACTTTTTGCTGCATCCATGAATTTCAATAGCAAAATTGCCCTCCGTTTGAAATTAGCCTTCTAGAAGGTGCTTGGACTATGCATCCAGAAAACCTATCACTCCTTTTCCAAGGGGTGCCGTATCGTGTGCATCCAGCTCGTGTGCTGCCACCAGGCCGAGCACAGGCAGAGGCAGCGTTTGGTGGACCATCTTCAGGATCAGCCTCAGTCTCATTTTTTCCCAAGGAGACAATTGTGAGAAACTCTGTGGTGTAACAATCCTCGCTTGACTTTTGGCACCCGGAGGTCATTTGAGGCCTTCTCATACAGAGCTATAAATACTATTTCTGTAAACAGGATATTGTTATTAAACTTAGTCAGGCAGGTGGCAACATTACTAGAAAATGCAGTTGCTGGGGAGGCCTCTAAACAGGCATATGGTTTCATTTAAATTGACCATTCCCAGTGTCATTTTCTCCTGACAGCTGTCCTTTATTTTCCCTGTATCTGGGATGCAATCTCCTCCTTGAGAAGAAGGGGACTTTTTGTGGTTTCTCATTGGAGCTCCCCACAGCAGCAGGGCCATTGCTTCAAGAACCGTTTTTTTTCTAATTCATCCAGGCTCTTGATTTCGAAACGATGCCTGTGTACAATCTGGTGATCAATGCCACAAACCCCGAACCGCTGGTGTCAGGCGTGCAGTACAACTCAAGCTCTCTTACCACGTTGAAAGTTTTTGTAACAAATGTGGATGAGCCACCTGTTTTCGTGAAGTCAGTTTACGAAACAGAAGTGTCTGAAGACATTCCTGTCAATACCCTGGTCATGACGGTGGAGGCCTATGATCCTGAAGGGGATTCTGTACGGTAAAAAAGAGTTACTGTGATTAATTAATTGAATTTAGGGTTTCAAAACTTGTTCTAAAGGAGGTCCAAGGAAAATATGCCCAATACTTGGCATGTGGGAAATAACTTTTTTTACTGCTGTCTTATCTTGTAGTAGAAGGTGGAGGTATGGTGGGGTGGTGGCCAGCGACCCACCTGCAGCAGAGTGCTGGGCAGTGCTTTTCTGGCCAAATTTCTCTGTGCTGTGACAAACATCAGCCTTGAAACTGGAAACCACAAGAGAAGCAGGCTAATTTATATCTCCAGGAAAAAGGTAGAGCTGATCTGAGAATAACAAGGTTCCGTGTCCGTAATGCCTTTATCCAAAAAATGAAGCACATAGTGCATACCTCTGAACCAGTAGGAGAGTAGCTGCTTTTCATGTCATGCAAGAAACCACCAAAATACACAGCCTCAACTTTTTCTCCACCAAAATACACCTGAAGTCTACAACTGAAAATGAATTAATTTTCTTTCCTAGCTGTCAGAGATGACACACCTCTTCTACTGTGGATTCAAAGCTCTGTGCAAGAAAACTCCTGTGCTGTGTTGGATGGTGTAAATGTACCTTACACAGCAGAGTCAGATAGAAGAATTATTTGTGACTTTTGCTGTACAATTCCCAGCTGGAATGCTGAACAGATCAACTCAAAACAAACAGTCCTTGAAATTTAACTAAAATTCAGCAAAACACCAAGTGGTTAATGGAGTTGCACAGTATGACTCTTCGGCCTCCAGTGGATTCTTATTCCCAGAGATTTCTCATCTGGCTTTCTACTTGTCCCTAACTTTTGGGAATTTATCATGTTTGGCCTTCTGTCAAACTAGTTTGAAAGTGAGCCACATAGTCCAGAAGCTCTGGGGGATGATGACAGAGACAGATGACAGGAATTCAGATATACATAAACCACATTTCTGCTAAAAATAGGTTGAAGGGCATAAAATAAAAAGTATAAAAAGTAGAAGATGTACAAGCGTGCTGTTTCTACTGTAAAGGGTACTGAAAGAACAAAAATATTGAGTGAGAAGGTCAGGTCACTTCTACTCAAGGAAATGCCTGTGCTTTAACCGGGTCAGATGTTCATGGTTAAATTTGTATAAGTAAATACCCAGGGACCTTGGTGATTTTTTAAACAATGATATAAATGCAATTATGTGGTGATACTTAAAGCACTCTCTGTTCCATGGCTGCCCCAATGGTAGTTTCAGGCTGCTCCAGAATGGCCGAAGATATTCACCATAGTTCACCTTGGGGTCCTGGCCCCTTCTTGATCCACAGCAGGGAGCCTGGCTGCACTGGTCTCTTTGTCCCCCAGCCCTTGGGTTGTGCCCCCCGACATGGGGTTTGGATAAATCACACTTCTGGACTAAAAGCTCAGTGCCATCCCAGGTTGCCCATTTAGAAGGAAAGAGGAATTGCAAGCACGTAGGCTGGAGTAGCAGTGGCATTTCCATAGTTCTGCTCTCACTCTTATTCTGGATGATTTTGGCCTCTCTTTCTCTGTCTGTCTCTCCTGGCTGGCTGTAGTACTGTAGTACTGTGACTCTTCCAAGAACCCTCTCTTTGAGTACAACTGTAATCAAGCTGCTCGCATAAAATCAACAAAGAAGTATTTGATTTGTAAGAATTTTTTCTGGATTTGGAATAGTATATGTGATTTTTTTTCTCCCCTATTTCTCTCCAAAGATACTCCTTGGAAGGTGATGTGAGAAAATGGCTGAGAATTGATTCAGCCACTGGGCAGGTATACACTGCTTCCCTTTTGGACCGAGAAAAAGAAGAAGTATACTCAGTAGACGTTGTTGTATCAGAGCTAAGTAAGTGGTGAAACAACTAAATACATGCACAGAGAAATCCCCTGTCCTTACTCTTTTATGATGAATTATCTTGCCTACCATGACTAAACCCATGAAAAGTACTGGAACATGTAATCTCAGATATACATCCTGTGATATATCCTTAGAAGTATATATTTCTTAAGATCTTACATTTCTTGAAGAAATCTTTACGCTGTAGATAACAAGGATTAAAATAGCTTTCATGAAGTTGGCTATGGTCTTATATTTGCTTGAGCCACATGACATGTAGAGAATATTAGAATTTCTTCAGTGTTTTCGGTGTTAATATTTTCTGCAATTTTTTTCTCTATAGCTATGAAGATTTTAATCTGTCTCATGGGTATGGTTAGGCTTCCCGAAAACATAGCTGGAGAGTAGTTTGTAACCTTCTACGGAATTTCATTTTCTTATACTTAAAACTAATACTCTGTCAAGACTGAAATACATTAGGACTTCTAGTTCCAGCCATTAGAATCTTTCAGTTTTGACTTGCATTTCCTGTATAAAGAAGAGGGGTAGGAAACTTAAGGCATTTCATGCTTAAGAGTGCTCCAAAGAGCAGTGGTCACTTTGGATGTGAGTGCTTGCCAGACATGAAGGATGTGACAGATCACTAGATACGATCTGCCTCCTGTCCCTTGCTAGTGTTCTGTAGTTAGCAAGAGCTGCTGGCAAATAAACCATGCTCATTAAAAAGTAGTGGCAGCTACCACAAATCCCTCAAGACCCCCTGAGACCTTGTGTCTGCGACCGTCAGACAGAATACCACCTTTCACTGCCTACCTGATGGTGTACCTCTGTGATAGCTGCAAATGCAACAGCCCAGAGTGTAAATCCAAGATGTGCATGTAACTTTGCATTCTATTAAACTCGACAGATAATGCAGCTCAGAAATCCCAAACGTCCTTGATTCTACACTTACGTGATGTGAATGACAACCGTCCACAATTAGCTACGGATTATCCTGCTTTCTTCTGCTACCCGGTCAGCGGAGGAGAGAGAACTCTTATTCAAGCTACTGACGCTGATAAACAGTTCTTTTATTCCAAATTTAGTTTTTCCCTTGCGGATGAGATGAATACAAGAAATAATTGGGAAATCTCAAAATTCAATGGTAAGCTAATACAGCCATTCTTACAATGATATGAGACTCACTTGTACTCTGGTAAATATGAAGAACTATAGAATTCCTTTTCACTCTTATTCTTGCATATCCAGTGTTCCATGTAGAAAAAAGTTAGGTTGTTGAGAACACCAAAGTAATTATTTTTTGCAAGAGATGAAACCTAGTATGTTGCAAGCTATAATTTCATGAGTATTTTTGAGAGAAAAAGAATGTAAGACTGAAATATATGTGTGTTTAATGAACACAAATCACTGCTGAAAAAGAAATGGAACAGTTTGCAGACTGTACATTTCTGACATTTAATGTGCAAAAGGAAGTCCTACCTCCCAAAGTGAATAGAGCTCTTTGAAGGGGACAGTAAGCACACGAATAAGTGCTTGGCGGATAGAGCCTGTCTGAATTAATAAAATATGTTTGATGAACTGTCCCACCAGAGAAAGCTGGGTTGCCACAAATTTAAAGTTATGAAAGAATAAATAATAATTTAAAATTCAGGACTTGGAGTAAACGGTCAGCTCTTGCAGTAAAGGGAGTCCATGTGTGGTTTTCCAAAAGTTTTTCGCTGGGATCTGCATAACTCAAAACAAATGGGTGTGCAATGAGGAGGCAAAGTTTACTCATTTTGCAAAGTTATTTGAGTAGGAACCAAGTGTGAAGAATTTCAGAACATTCTTCCAAGACTGAGTTGGCTGAACAATAAAGTTGGCAGGTGCTAGTGAACCCTGGACTCTCAAATTCACTTTTGAAATTATAGGTGCTGAGCTGGCTGTTATGAGTCAGGAAGGAGACCTGTAAGCAACTCCATGGAAAAGTGAGATCAATTTAACAGCAGTGTTCAGAAAAGCAGATAAAATATTGAGGATTGCCAGGAAACAACCAAAGAAGAAATCTGAAGACATCATTATGCCCTTGTATAAATCCATAATTTCTTTAAATTTTGAACTCCAGTCTCTATTCTCCATAAAAATGCAATATAACTGGAAACAGGTTTAGATAGGGTGACAAGGAGAATCAGAGTTATAGAGTGGCCTGTTATAAGAAAGTGTATAGGGGCAGCAAAGTAAGCTACTACTTTTTATCTTGGAAGACAGTAGGGAAAAAATACAAAAGAGAGATATAAAATTATGAGTGCTGTGGTCAGGGTGGCCAAGGGTTCATCCTTCACTCTCTCTTCCAGTACACAAACCCAGGACCCTCAAGTGAAGCTTGTGGAGTTATTTCCAGTGCAGATAGAATGAGGAGGTAGTGGACTTGGGAACTTGCTGTCACAGGGTGTTGTCTATGCAGAAATTTTCTATAACTTCAAAGCAAGAAATTACATCTTGCTCAAGAAGTCCCGGAGCTGAAAATGTTTGAAGGGTGAGAGGGCATTAGGAGAAAATAAAATACATGCTTACTTTTTCATCCTAATCTCCATTTATTGTGGAGACAAAATACTTACATTAACAGACCTTTGATCTGATCCCAAAGGCTATTATTCCCTTTTCCAGTTTTTAAAGAGGCTTAGATGTGAGAGTGTAAGTTCACTAGAAGGATGATGTGTCCTACTACATTTCCTTGGGAACGATTTAAAGCTGGTTACGGTCTCTATGAGTATAGGGGACTATTCCTGGTCTAGATGGGATGCTTTCAGTGTAGCACTACCCAAGATGAGATTTGGCATGGTGTAGAAATTAGGAAGGAAATTTTATAGTCATATTACGCTGAAGGCCAGACTAGGCTTCTGGATATTCCCTTTTTATTTAATGTCTGCAAACCAATGAGGTCTTGGAAGATGTAGAGGAAAACGGGGATTACTATCACGTGCAAAGCAGCCTTAAAAAAAAGAACATTTGCAGCTGGTATAAATGTTGAACTAACTTTCTTTCTTGTGCTGACATGAATGTCCCATTTCCTTCTTACAGCTACTCATGCTTCTCTGTCCCCAAAACATTCTAACTTTGAAGAGAAGGTGTATGATGTTCCAATAATACTTAACGACAATGGAAATCCGCCTTTGGAAAACAAAGTGAATCTTAAAGGTATTCTGTGCACAGAACTATTAGTTTCAAGACAGCAGTTACATTTATAAATAACCAAATGTGACTACTAAACTTCTCATTAACGTCATGGCATTTCCTTTTGCAGTAAGCATCTGCAAGTGTTCCAGTGAAAATTCATGTTTTATCAAAATAGACCGTCAGCACTCCTGGCCAACTGCTGGGCAAGCAATTGGGATTCTGTTTGGGGTCCTGCTCATTATTGGTAAGTCACTTCTTAGCTGAAGCCAAATCTCTGAGATACGATGGTGCTGCTGCATTTCTGACATTAATTCACTTGTTGGGTGAAGATTTGTTATGCATGTTGCAGAATGAGTGAAAGAAGGAAGATCCCATGATTGTGTATCATGATGGCTGCAAACTTCTAAGTTTTTGGTCATAAGAAAAACATCCAATGGCACAACAACCAGCTAGGACAGAAGAAACTGCTGAACTTGTAGCATTGTCACTCCATTGCTACTTACTGCCCTTTGCCTGTCAAGAAGGGGATTTGAGCTTTGTCTTGGGCATCCAGATTATAGTGAAAATAGGGAAGCTGCCTTCTTACAGTATCTGTACCTGTAGCTTATAGTTATAATTTTATTCACCTATTTCAGCTTTGTAGGTTTACATTATTCATATTCATTTTAACACTGATAAAAAGGAAATAAATTTACATACAGTGTAACAGGGTCATCATGATTTTAAAAGATAAAACTATACATAAATATATATACATATATATATATATATATAAGAGGGACTACATCTCAAGGCAAACATGACAAATCCCTGCTCAAAGGGAGGAGGGCTAAAATAGACACTTTGCCATCTGGTCAGATCCTAGAGGAAAAGTTCTCCTTTGGGGCAAGGCCTCTGAGCCCCAAGGCACATCGTCCTGCCCAGCAGTGCCTCGAGTCTATGCTCTTGGCCCAATGCTTCACAGTTCTTCCTCAAAGCTGTTTGCTTCTGTTCAAGAGGTAAAGCACTGTGGATATTACAGTGCAGTCACGGCCCTTGCTGGAACAGCTTTTCAGAAAGTTTTCTCTTCCGTTTACAGACAAACACTCTCTGTTTTTCAGGTGCCATTGTAGGGGCTGCGTTTTGGCACATGAAATATAAAGAGAAAAATGAAAAGAGCCGTCCCGAAGACGCAAAAGATAACGCTGAACTCGACAGACTAGCTTAATGACTGTTTCACCAAGAGACAAAAACTGCCATTTGGGTTGTGAATGAGTGAACTTCGAAGCTTCCAAAGCTAAGAGGTGTACTATCACAAACAGGACGAAAACATGCAAAAGTTGACACCCAGGGGTTTGGCCTCACTTTTGTACCTAATAATATTTAGTCACAAAACATAAAACATATGTAACCTTCAGCAGCAGCCATTAATAAGCATATCAGCTTTGACTGAAGTGTTAACTCGTGACAACACCAAATGCAGAGCTCCTTCAGGGATCTATACATGGGACCAGTCTTCTTCATCCGACGGTTGAAATAAATATGAACTTCACAGAGGACTACATTTTGCTGGCCTGCACATATTTATCTCTTTCCAACTCAGTAAGTCACTGAAAATCAGACTGGGGAATAAAGTCCTCTGCTACATTTGAAGATACCCCATGAAGCTGTAGGAATCTCTCTGACTCTCGGCAAAGGAGGTCCCAAATTTATTGCAATCTGTAATCTGCCCTGGGTCATACCTACTTACATTATGCTGAATTTGTACTAGCAATATGACATTTCAATATTTCATTTTTGATATCCCACAGAGTAGAAAACAGTTTGTGAAGCACCATGGCTTTTCATTACAGTTTCCAACCTAAAAAAACCCCCATGCCGAGTCATGTGGAGTTGGGTAATATGCTGTTTTCTCATACTGTTGCAAATATTGCTCTTGCCCCCTACACATTAGATAAGAATAAAAATTTCTTTAAAGATTTTAGTCCCTGCTTATTTTATAAAATTAATAAAAAATGAGAGAGTGCATGAGAGCAAACCATTGCTACTTGGTTCTCTATTGTATTTAAACCTTACTTTAACATAATACAGATTAAAAATGGCTTGTAGGCCAGAGCGATACGTGTCCAGCTGATTCAAGATGCAATGATTGCTGGAGCCAATTTTATCTTAGTACAGTAAAATGTATTTGAACCCAGAGTGACACTCAGAGAAAGAAAGCCTTTCTCCTGACAGCATGCCTATAGAAGGGCATTTTTGGTGACAGTTTGAGGAAGGCTTTTCTTTTAAGCTATAAATAAAAGCTGACAAATATTGTGTTAAACCAAAAAGACAATATACTTTTGAAAACATTCAAGAAAAGGTCATATGGAAAAGAGTATATTTGTTTACCCAGGATTTTTTTAATGGCTTTTGCATGCAGCACAGAACTAGAAAGAAAAGAGCACTTTTTTGGTAGCATTGCATTTCTAATAGGTTTTCCTAGAATGCTGCCAGCAAAAACTTTGCTTTTGGGCTTCAGCAACATAACCCAATTGTTGTACCTCTTGCCCCAGCTTCCCCAGCTGTTAGAGCTCTGTTATTTGCTGGGGGGCTCACTGCTGGAATGTATTTATTTTATGATGGGAATGCAATCCATTATATTTGGAAAGTATGACATTCGGTTACGTCAGTGTGTCCAGGGATTAAGATTAGCATATTGTTTTATAAATAAAGGAGCCAAAGTTCGGCAGTCGTTGTACTTGTGTATACCAACACGGCTTTATCTGAAGATAGGGAAAATGTGCAGAAGTTCCCCTTTGCTCTATCTCCTTGACCTGTCTTTGTGTTTGCTAAGTTTACTCAAGTGCACCTACTATTTCGAACAATTTCTTTTCTGGAGAAGGGTCAAAAAATTTCTTTCCTCATTTACCTACATTCAGGACTGGTTTGACAGCAGGACCTTGTCCCTGTCCCCAGGCTAACGTTACCTCTGTTTCTTGTGTCTCATGGGGTAATTCACTGCACCCTCTCCCAGCTGCCCACAGACTAGTGAAAAGCAGAGCTCCTCAGAAGAGCAAAAAATTTCCCCCTCAGAGTCTTAAACACATTTTCAGTCTTGAAGACTTTCAGTTTCAGTGCATTGGGAATCAGTCCTCCTGCAGGTATTTACTAAATGCTGTTCATATGTGGCAGGAGAGTCTGAAGGAAACCACCTTGGGGTGCTCCTTCTCTGGCACCTGCCCTGGGGTGACACCCCTAGGGGCTGGGCACATTTGCTGCTGCAATGGCCCCTTGACAGCCCCCACCTCTGCCTGCATCAGAGCACAGCCAGGGCCTGCAGCACCCTGACTGCCTCACTCCACCTCTGCCCCCTTCCCCAGCCCACTTGCCAAAAGCCCTCTGTGCTCAAGGGACTTGGGATGTTCATGCTTGCACGGGCATACCCAAGCAATGCAGCTGCTGGCCAACCTGTGCCTGGGCAACCACTGCTTCTTAGTGCTTCTTGTACTGTTCAACCTTAAACAAAAATAAAAAAAAAAAAAAAAAAGAAAGAAAAAAGAAAGAAACCTCATTTTCAACCCTGACACAAATACTCTCATTTTCTTCACACTCCTCCTGCCTGCCTGCCAGGACTTCTCCCTCAGTCCTCCAGCGTTTATTTAACCCAGTCCTGCTCTGGCTCCTTCATTGGTTCAGTCTTTTTTGGGAGCCAGACAAAAGTTCTCACCCAGCCTTAACTCTCCCCCTGCGGCAGACTGCTGCCCCCGGCCTCCTTTCCAGAGGACAAATTCAGTTTTCTTTGGGTCTCTGGAGAGGAAGAGAAGCAATACTTATTATTATTCCTTCCCACCAATCTTCCCACCAGCTCCAGCTGGTTCCCAGGTCCCTGCAGGAGTGGCAGACATTAGGACATTTTGCCCTTGTATGTTACTCTTCTACTCTGAGTTCAAGAATGAGCACTTCTTTTTGAGCTCCTCAAAATCTGGACAATGTCTGTTAGTCACTGCATCCTCCAAAGTTGTTTCATTGACACTTACTGGTAAAAACTGACAACACATAAACTGCACTTTACATATAGGAGTGCAAAGCTATAGACAGCATTGAAACAAGACTTTTCTATAGACTTCAAAAAAAAATAGTTCTCTGAAGTTGGCCACATTATTACTTTTTAAAACACCTTGGAAATATTGCCTTCTATTAATTTTTTTTTAAATGAATAATAGATATTGTATATTGGCATGATTTTCACAGCTGCAGGAATAACTAGGAAGAAATTAGTAAGGTCTGCAAGCATTAAAGCTGAAGTAATGCTTTAAATACATGATACTTACAAGAAAATGGTAGAGAAGTGAAAGCTCTCCTAATTTATATCCACAGATTCTTAGAATAACTTTATACATTGATAGAAGAAGGACAAATTTTGAAAACAACATTAATGGCTTTGGACTCCGGTTTTTGCCAAGAACAATATCACACAAGAAGTCCAGTGATGAAATCTGCTGAGAATATGTCCTCTGGCACTGCTCCTTTCCATGGCTCCTCCTCCAAGCATGCAGCATCTCATTAAAAGGTTTACAGATAGCAAAAGATGTTTCAGTGCTTTCTAATTCTTTTTTACAAGATTAGAGACTTATCAGGCTTTTGATTATCTCCAGGATTAATAGCATACATTAATTAAACTGTCATTATGCCTCTTTTTCCACTCTTTGTAAATATCAACTTGAAAAGTAAGAACAAGATTTTTATCTGGGTTTATAGAACAAATGCCACAGAACAGCAGCTTTTTTGGGGGGGGNCACATCTTGAAGGGGATTTCATCAGGCCTCACACAATCAAATGTACAAGGCTGTATCCACCACACGTGGCTGCTGCTGTGCCTGTTAATGAGGATACAGGTAAGGCAGCCACCGGTGGCACGGGGATGGGTGGGGAGGGCTGTGTGCCAGCAGCGTGGCTGGGATGGCTGTGCCATGCAGCTGGCTGGAGCCACCGGCACGTGCTGGGGGACAGACTCCCCCCAGAACTGGGGAGTGCAGAGAGAAATGCGTTTTCACCCAAAAAATGGCTCTGTAGTGAGCTGTGCTGTTGGGGTAGGCAAGCACCATGTGGAGGAGTAGAAAGAGAATTTAGGTGGGATTAGGAAACTGGCTGATAAATAGCAACCGGTTTTGGCTGAAAACAGATGGGTCCTCTCCCAATCCCTCTGTGTAGCAGCTAATCCTAAATGCACTTCTCTAGGATTTTGAGAAGAGTTTACTTTAAAATAAATAAACAAACACATTTATTCCTA
This sequence comes from Cnemophilus loriae, assembly GCA_013397755.1. Lineage (NCBI taxonomy): Eukaryota > Metazoa > Chordata > Aves > Passeriformes > Corvidae > Cnemophilus > Cnemophilus loriae. Next base: position 634,323 of record VZTF01004244.1, read on the forward strand.
GTGTTATTTTTCACAGATTTGCCAGAACTGGGAGCTGAAATTCGCTAAGTGCTTATACAAACTAGAGCAAGGAACAGACACAATCCACAGAGTTACCACTGCTTCTAGACACCAGAGATCTTGTGCTCAGTCTCTAAATGTGATTCCAATGCCACTCACTCACTCAGAGGAGTTCTCCTTCCCTCTTGATTGACTTTAGGTCTTGAACAGAGGACTCAGAAATTTGCAACTTCAAATTTGCAGACAAAGACCCAGAGCTACAAGTCTGTGCTACAGCAAGGGACCATCCTTTCAGCTCAGAATATTCAGCACAGTGAATTCTGTGATCCTCTATGGACAGAGCTCAGAAAAAGGAACCACCACAGGCTGTGACCAAAGAGTGACAATGATGTACATGAGCATCCATTAGTGCAGTAAAATACTATGGAAACATTCAGCAAGATGGACAACATGATCATGGTAAAGACCTTAAGCCGGGAAAAATGCTTCCACTTTTTAAATTGTATATTCCAATAGAAAAACAGAAGATTAAAGGCAAATCAGCAGCAGCTCTTTGAACTCATTGCTGGACAGCATGTTCCTCCACTGATAGTGAAGGACTGTACAGCACAGGGAGACAAACTGCTCGAGCCTGTTCTGTTTACAACTTCGGGGCCAGAGATGGGTGATGGGTACAGCTGTAAAAAGATATTCTGCCACAGATGAGCTCAAGGGGAAGAAGTGTCTTATGTTTGCAGCTAAAAAGATGACAACTTTTATTGCCCACTTATGTGTGGTTATGACATCAGTATCAAAAGTGAAGGTTAAGCAAGCACCATTTCACCATTCCTGAACCATTCCATAATGCTGAATATGGTCAAGAAATGTGTTTCCACAACCTCCTTTTCCAGTTGACTATTCCTCAGGACTAACATCTAACACTAGATGATCTAGTACATGATTCCTGGCTCTCAGAAGTGAGCAGAAAGAAAAGAACCTGGAAGATGGAGACCAGGGGAGATCCCTCTGGTGCATTAATCCCATCACCAAGTGAAAAGAGCTGCGGTCCAGCTGCTGGCAGTCAGCATAGGCACACACCTCCTGCTGTTTCTCCACCAGCCAGAAACAGCCTCTTTGAAGATTTCACACCTTGAGGCCTTCATTTCGGAACTACATGCCTACATTTGAATTATTTCTTTTGTTTGGCAAAGCTGAAGTGACGCAACAGCTGAATCACAAAACATTTCCTCACGTGAGGTTCACAGAGGGTTTATCCCATCCCTCTGTGCAGTGCAGTTGAGCTCACCTGTGCTGCTTGTCCCTTCCCAGCAAAGTGACATGTCTATGCTCACTCAGCACAGAAAGGCCATTGTGGAAAAGCAGTGGAGGACTAGTAGTAGCAGAGTGATGCCAGCAAAGATTTACTGACTTGATTTACCTTAGTTATAACTCAAGAAGACTTTTGAAATAACTTGTCCCAGCCAGCTGAGCAGACTAACGAGAGGTGGGGACTGGTGTAGCTGGTGCTGTGTTGCTTTCACACATTCAGTCTGGACAGTGAAGAATTACCAGTAGAGGCAATGGTGGGAGCATCAGCAGGTAGAAGAAATTGGAAGGCAGCACAAAGCAAGACACACCAAAAAATGAGAGCAGAAGCATACTCTGAGCCCCAGCTGAAGACCTGAATGAGTGGACAGGCCTGAAGGCTGTGCAGCTCCTTGGAACCATCACTGTCTTTCCTACCCGGAAGGATGTCAGTGAACCTCAGGTTGCACATATATCCTTCTGAATCCGGTGGCCACAGAAGGATTACAGGCAGCAAAGAGCCAAGGAGCTCAGAAACTGAGTGATCTCCAGCTGCCACCCCTCTTGAGCTCCTTTTGCTGGTGGCTGCTGCTGCCAGATCTGACTGAGAAGGCGCCTGCTTTTCTTTCATTTTTGGCCAACATCTGAAAGGCTACAGATTTTTTTCTTGCCCTTTGGATAACTCTGTTGATGTTAAGATCTACTCTTATGAAACTTTTTCCATTTCCCCAGGAAATATTTTCTGTTAATATATTCTTATCCTTTCCTTATTGATTTTATCTGCATCAGACTTTTGCCAAGTCTAATTTTTAGAGCCTTACGTTTATTGTCTTAGGTCCCAGTTGTTAAGTGTTTTGCTGGGCTCCTTTTTTTTTTTTTTTCCATGATGCACAGTCTACTTCTTTTAGGTGAGGCACAGCTAAGAGGGGTTTATTGTTTCTGTGTAAGTCAGGCTGTCAGTGTTGGCTAGCAAACTGGGTGAATGTATAAGAAACAGGGCATATTCCTATGTGCTTACATCAGGGGACCTGAGGCCAAAAGAAAGCCAAATGAATTATTTTAACTAATTAGTTAAAATAAGAAGGAAAAGAGAAGGGGACACACGTGAAGCCCTAGGCAGTGACTGTTTTTACTCATTCTTCTGGCTGTGTGGGTTTGAGCATCATTTTGTACTAACAAGCCATACAGTCACAAATACCTTGTATTTTAGGAACAATCTGGATGCTGGGCTTGTAGGTTTGTCACTTGCTGATGTCTCTTAGCTTTTCAGAGCTCTGTGGTGGTCCAGGAGAGGATAGCCCTGGGGACAGCAGGACTCTGAATACCCCGAACTAGGGCATGCTATTATGTCTCCTCCTTGTTTGCTTTGCAGTCGTCAGCCCACGTGTGTGTCATTTTTAAAGGGCTAGCTCCTGAAAGCAGTGAGCGGGTGCCTCCTCTGCCAGGTCCACGCCTCATTTGCAAAAGCCAGACCTGATAAGAAATGCCTTTCAAGTCAACTCGTGGAATTCCACCACCTGCATGGGACCATGGACGTCCCCTGGAGAGCCCTCACCGGGCTGCCAGCTCAGGCAGAGCCTGTCAGCAGCTCACCCTCAAGGCTGCAGCCACCACCCAGCTCCTTCCAGGCTGTTTGTGTGGATGATGTCCCCAGCTCTGAGGACAAAGACAGCTCTGTACAGACTAAGCAAATGCCTGGCATTAGCAGCAATGAGCAACAGTGGCAGTGCAGTGGTGGCCCAAGGTGCCTCAGCAGAGCACTCCGGAGTGACAAGAGCCTTGCCTGGGAAAACATTCATGCCGAGGAGTGAGGGAGGGAGAGACTGAGCTTGGCCAGAGCCACTGAGATGCCAAGTGACTCAGTGGGTACCACGTAAAGGATGTTCAGATCCCAGGGAAGAGGAAAGAGCTGTTTTCCCAGAAGCTCAGGGAGGCCTTATCACAGCAGAGCTGTGATGATAGCCACTTTCCCAGAATATTGGGAGTGAAAGATACCCTGGATATTAAATATTATTGATAGTAGCAATCTCCAGAGCCTGTTTGATTTGCAATGGCCTATCACCCAGCCTTGGTCTGCCTTTGATGTGCATTCCTGCATGTGCACAAAGCACATTCATTTCCTTTTGCAGTGTTTCATTTGCTGCTAGGAAATCTCTCAGCCCCTCAGACAGGCCTGTAGCTATTAAACCAGTGTTTTAAACCAGTTTTCATATCACTGAGAGCCTTAAACAAACTCTGCTATCTTTCTGCTGCACTGTATACCAGTGTTTTACCATGGTACAGAGAGTTAAAAATCCCCACAGTAAGACCTTTGGCTTCTTTTCAGAAATTACCCACCATCGTCACTGCAACTACACAAAATATTCATCCGAAAACTGACTTCTTGCCAACACCCACTGTGAAGCCCAGTTTTCCAACACTGCACTATAAAACAGGGCTTCCCTCTCCTTCAGAGGTATCAAAGGGTGCCACCAAAGCACACGACAGGAGGAACAGAAAGAGGTACAACTCAAATATAGTCTGAAGGTGCTCTTGAAGTGTGCAGATTTGCATGTGGAAACGTTTGCTGGAGGTAGTCTTAACAAAGAAGTGTTTCCATAAAACACTTCCACAAGAAACATCCCTGTAAAAACTAATATGTACGGGAGACAAAGCAGTTCTCTGTCATCATGCTGTTTCCTATGCCACCTCTTGTGCCATTTTTTGTCATTACGTAATACTTACAGCAGAATGACGATAACCAACCTGCCAGTGGCATTACTGTTTCTCAGGGTGCACCACTATGCCTTCAAAGTTCAGTGGCATAAAAAGACAGGCAAACATGTTGCAACTTATTCTGCTAACAAGAATGTACAGTGGGCCAGTTGAAACTGGAGGAAAGCCGAAATAATGGAACTAGACAGGACTTGCAACAGAACAAGCTGGGACCAGAGCAAGCATGGAATTTTGGACAAGGCAGGTCCACGCTTGAGGGTCAGGTCATGATTCAAAACTTCAATGAGCCTTGAGCATGGTGCATCCAATGGGAAAGCAGGAGTGCAGTCTGGAGTAACAAACATGTCAGGAAACCTTAAAAGCAGCAGGGTAGGGAAGAGCGCGTTTGGAGCAGGGTAAACAGGCTGGTCAGAGCAGTCACCAATGCCTACGAGCCCTAAGCCTAGTGCTGAGTCTGCTCTGAGGAGCACTCGGGTGTCCTGCCTGGCCTACAGTGCTGGGCCAGGACTGTGCAGGCCTCTGGCACATCCTGGGTCATGCCTGCAAAGCCTGGGCAGACAGCAGTGACACAGCCCTTCCCAGCCTGTGGATGTGGCGGCTTGTGGCACTGCCCTCTGGGCTTCGAGACGTGTGTAACTATAAAGCCATCATGACCATGGGAGATGTCATATAGAGAGGTCATGACCATGACTAATGGGAGAGGAAAACAAGGAGATGTGAGCAAACAGAAAAGGGTTCAGCAGTGTAATGGGACAGTCTTTCCTGGATCCTTGTACTGCTAGGCAAGAAAACACAGCATGCATCAGAGCTTTAGCTGAAAAGAGGTTCAGATAATAGTGACAAGTTGTTCTGAGTTTTGAGGACTTCCGATACTCAGATGTGAGCTGAAAAATTAAGGGCTTTGAAATAGGAGCAATGCAAATATTCTCAACGAACTTCTTTGGCGTGTGGCTGTTCAGCTGTGCTTTGTTGGGGATTCAGGTGCATCCAGTAAGTTCAGAGTGGAAGAAGGGAAAATCCCAAGCTGACAAAGAAGCACCCTGGAAAATGAAGACATGGAGGCATTGTCCTGAGCAAGCCTGGCCAAGGGTTAAGTATACAGCATATCACACTGATGAAGTTTCAGAAGACAGTGGTGTCACCTAATGCTGATTTCCATCACAGGGGACTAGCTGACAGAGCAACGTAGAGAGATTTGAAAATGACATTTAGAAGACTAAGGATTTACCATCAGGTAGAAGAAATCAGCCTGAACTTATTCTGACCAACACTGCATGGAACGAGATGCTCTAAAGGGCAATGGGGAATCCTTGCATGCAGCCATCCATTTCTAAGGATGATCAAAGATCATTTCTGAAGACAGGGCCACTGATGTCTGGATGGAGTGCTGGAGGCCTTTGTGGATTGGTCTGATTGCAGGTATTACATGAGTCAGTAGATATTCAGATCCCTGGTTTGTATGTCTGGCCACCAGAAGTTGTCCATGTCCCAGGATTTCTAATGCAATTTGAACCTCCAGGATTAAAGCTCACCTTATTATAACAGAGCAGCCTTCAAGTCTTAATTTAAATCCCAGGTAGCTGTTTTAGTCTGCCAAGACAGGGCAGATTGGTACTAGGGGTTTTACTGGAACTCACTTACTGGGATAATTCCAGCAGAATGACCCCTGTAAATTGCACATTTTTTCACTGTCGGAACTGGAATGTCTCAGAATAGTGTAACTTGCATTTTCCCTTTATTCAGCATCTGCTTTGACGTTTTGATTTCTTGCCTGATAAGTTAAAGAACTCTAAACACTGAGGAGAGCAAGGACCATTCTGCCTGTTGCTTTGATAGCCCAGATTTAAGGGCAGAATTAGAGGAATCTGTGCCCACAAGAAGAGTTCTGATGGTTTTCGATGTGTACATTTAGGGGTGAGGTGATCATCTGCTTTGGCCGTTCCATGGCAAAATGGACTTCCCAAAAACATTTAATCTCCATTTGAGAGACTACAGCTAGAGGGGCTACTCACTTGAAAAGCCTTTGATGAACTGGTAACACACATCAAGAAGGCAGACTGTATTTTTTAATTGATTGGAGCAGCATCCAAGCTCCCAGTACCAAAACAATGATCCAGAAGAAGAATGTCTATGGTCTTTAGGGAGGCACTATGCAGAAATACCACTTATACCACTTATACCACCATACTGTCACTTATTTTGGATTAGATAGGCAGATTACATTGACAAAGATGTCCCAGGGCAAAGGGAATACAAAGATTACTCTAGTTTTTTGAGAAAATAGGTGATTATTGTATTATGTCGCTATATATCAAACTAATGCTAAAACACTATGGAAAAAAATTTCGAAACATTACTGAAGCATTTAAAGACATTTGGGTACTTAAAGACCCCAAAACATGTGTCTTCCATTCATTGCTCTGATAAATGCAGGTGTGTTCCCTGAAAGCTGACTTAAATTGTACTACTTCCTGCTATGTTTGAAATACTTAATTTCTGAAGAGTGCAGAATCCCATTATCTACATCATTGACAAAAGCCTAGACTTGCCTTTAGTATGAACTTCACCTTTCACTAGCAAGCTCCAGAACATCCCTGGGTGCACCAGCAAGGAATATTATTTTCTTGTTCTCAGAGTGAGTGGGGAAAATATGCCTTTAATGTTGTTCACTCAATAGAACCACATGATGTTATGCATGGCAATTCATCAGCTACTCCAAGATTTGGCAGAATAACTGCAATGTCTCCCCATCCCCCAAAATAATGTTTTGTTTACTGTTTCTAGCTTTCTCAGCACAGGGCCAGGAGCATTCTAGCCTGGGCATGGTGTCAAGTGTCTTGGCTATGGTAATGGTATGGCATTAAGCAACAGCCGCATCGGAATCAGGAGAGGCTGCAAGGAGGAAACTTCTCACATTTCAGGATCTGTCACTACCTGCGGGACACGTGAGGACACTGGGGGCAGCTCTAGGATCATGCCACTTAACTGCAGTACACAGAGAATGGAAAGGATTTTCTTTGGCTGGCTAGACTGGGCCAAACAAGAGGAAAACAGTGAATAAAGGCTATTAAATGGGTATTTAAAGTTCTCTGCAACAACTATGAAAAAAAAAATGTAAGGGATGAAGAAATTCAATTATGGCAATTTAAATTAATTTTTTTAGGTCAGGAGTAGAGATATCTCCAGGAATGGATGTGATGACAAAGATGACATAAGTTGCAAGAGGAGTTACCTGACAGCAGCTATTTTTGCATGAAACCCCACCTGATGTGGCTGATGGAACAGAACACCCGCAGGCAAGCAGTAACACTGGATATGGACAGGACATGCATGGTGGTGTGAGAAAGGGAGCAGGAGAAGTGTGGTATCAAGAGAAGAAAACAAACAGTGAGGAAGGAAAAGTAAAAGAAAAAGTTTATACAGGAGTACAAAGCAGAAACAAAGCAGTGAAGAGGATATGGTTGCACTGAAAAACAGAAGAGCAATTACATCAACCAAAAATAGAGTAAGACAGAAAAGATACGATCTCCAGAAACTGAGCTGAGAATAGGTAGCAGACCATCACTGTATGTTTTAGTCATCAAACTGAATCAGTGTTTAGGATGTAGTGACTCAAACTGATGTAATCATGAAGTTCCCAAATTCAGCTCAAAGAACTGGATTTTAGCTGCTCCTAGATATGCTAGCCAGGAGATACTTTCAAAGAGCTTCTGAACAAACAAAAGCAATACTATTTTAGTCTTGACTTCAGGAAGTAGGAGGAAATTATAAAAGGCCTGATTATAAAATATAACTTCAGCTATAATATTAAACATTCCTATTTTCTGGAAAGACTGCCAAATATAGGTCAGTAAACAAAAATTACAAGTCCTAAATCATGGACTTTGGTTAAAAAAAATAAAAATGGTGAAGCTGACTGAACTCAAAAATGCAGAGAACTGAATAAGGATTAATCTTGGTACTTCTTTAAGTCAAAGATACAAAAACTACTTGTAGGGAGAGACAAACTTACAGAGAAACAGAGAAGCACTCCAGACTTAATTGGCTGAGTATCCTCTCAAAGAAGACATTAGGAATAGTCCTTACAGAATACAAACAAATACTTATAAGCATATAAAGTTATGGTCCTTAAAGACCACAAACAAATTCTTAGGAGCAAATAAAACCATGTTTTGTACATCAGGATGTGGAGATGTAAAGTAAGAATAAGCCAAAAACCATAATAGATTTAGATGTTGAAATGAAAATGAAAAATAAATAATTTTTTCAGTAGTATAATAAGGAAAAATAACAAGGAAAGATGAAGTGGAGCCACAATGGAGCAAGGATTAAATAACTTAAAAATTCAATTCATACACTGACTTAGTTTGCAATAAAAAAAATGAAATAAAGTATGGAAACAAGGAAGGCAACTAAAGGAAATTATAGCATTTGAGGTGTAAACAAAACTTCAGGTACTCCAATCATGGGCTGCTGTCTCCTAAATTCTAGAAGAATTGGTTACAGCCAACCGCAGTTTTGGTAGCCACAGTTTTGGTATCAAGTTAAAAATGTTGCAATTATGAGTAGAGAATAACAAATGCGATGTTTCAGGAAGGAAAAAATAGTGTGCTGGGCAGGACCAGTACTCCCGACTTCAGGAGTAGGCATGGGTTTAAAGAACAAGCATAACCGAAAAGAAAGATGTAAAAATAATTTCTGAACAGGAAGAAAGACACATGGGTTTACAAAGTTTAATTATCCTAGGCTGACAGAAGAACGAATTTCCCCTGGAAAAAAAACAAAAACCAGCAACAACCAAAACCAACCAAAAAATCAGAACCCAACTGATCTAATTCCACTGAGTGCCAGCTGGTATTTTGATACACTGTCAAATGGGAAATGCTTAATATAACTCAGGAAGGTAGAGGATAGAAATGAGATCAAAAATTTTACCAGGATTTCACAGCGAGAAGGTAAAGCAGATCATATTGAAAAGGAAACTGCTGGGCTGAAGTACATTGCTAGAGTTTATCAAAGATCAGACTTGGTTTCATCTAATTAAATATTTTCCTCTGAGACTTCAGCAAATACTGCATTTTTTCCAATGGCCTTTTCTAGGGACACAAGTAGTCTGTAATTGTCAGCACAATGCAGAACTAGAGTATCACAAAGGAATAAAAGGTGACCTTGAGAAATAGGTAGTAGGAATGTGTTGAACATTAATACTGAGAAGGACACTATCACTTGGAGATCAGAAATTATTTTTGCTGATTCTGAAACAACAGATGGGAATGGCTTGAGGGGAAGCCGACTATTAGTGGTACGATGTTAGATGAGTGTGAACCACTGCTGTGACATAGCCATGAGAAAAGCCGATATGTGAAACCAGCAAATTATGAATATTGGTGTCTCACACTGTGAGATCCCATCTAAAGCACTGTGGACATTCCTGAGCATCCCCTGTCAAGAAGGATTAATTGAAACAGGAGCAAACGAGACAATGATCAGAGTAATGGAGACTATCCTACAGGAGGGACCGGCGCCTGCTTAGCAGGGAAGAGAAAAGGAATACAAAAGGTTTCTAAAAATACATCAAGAAAGAGTAAACACCAGGGGAAGGAAAATATCTATATAAGGGAAAGTGGCATAAGATGGAAATCTAAACTAGTTACAAACAACGTTAATGTAGATGATAGAATTTGGCTTTTATGACTCAGAAGACCAAGACTGGCACGTCATCCCAGCAGTAGTACTGGAACAAGAAATTTGCCTGGTGTACATGCAGCAGGATCCCTGCAAAGAAGGACTGCACCCAACAGGGTTGCCTGAGAAGCAGGACACTGCGCTTCGTGGTCCTGTGTGTTCCCAGAGGAGGAGGCAGGCTCCTGTTGCTGGTGGCATGAACACCACAAGAAGCCCTACACATGAGCAGTCAGCCTGGTTTAACTAGAGCTCTGCAGCTCTCCCTAGACATTGAATTAAATGCTGTATGCGTGGAAATCCAAAAGTGTTCACCTTTTGCAGCCAGCAGTGCCTCTCACTCCTGTTCTGCTTTAGCAGTACAATTCATTCCTCCCATTTGACTGAGGAGCTCTCCCTGTCAATCTGGCTGTTAAGCTTTATGCGTTGTTAGTCTATGTTTTGTGTGATTATACAATATCACTGCTGGACACGCACCACTGACACCATTCCACAGTGGGGGAACACATACCGTGCTCCCTTTTTTGGGACTGCCAGGTCTCTTGACTGCTAGAAACATGTATTCCCTTATAGACTACACAGTACCACCTTCTTGCTGTGGAAGGTTATCTGTAAGTTACAGAAAAATCATAGTTCCCCAGGTCACGCATTATATAATAAAGCTATAAGCTGTGCATAGTTTTACGATGTATTTTCCTTGTAACAGTAAATGTCTTCAGTAGTACAGTGAGTGAATTATACCAAAACCAGTCTAAAGTTAGTGTCTACAGTGGATTAGGTGCTACCATCATTTTATCATAGACATGTGATTAGGAGACCTGCTTTGTTTAAAAGTTACAAAATCTTTTTGAAGTTTAAGCTTGGATGAAGCTAATCTGCACAGGAAGCAAATATTTTTCTTTCTTTATATGTCACTGGTGTTCTTCCATTTCAACTTCCTAAGAGTTTGTGCCTTTTAAAGCAAATAAATATACTTCAGGGCTGATGAGAACTGGGCAGCTGTGTATTCCTCATCTTGCACAGTGATGGATGTGTCCAAAAGCCTTGGTTTGCTCTAGTGCTCACTCCAGAGCACAGGACCTTAAGAGTCAGATATTCATGTTTCACATTAACTGCAAGTGTGTGAATAACTTGAGATTCACTGGGCCCAGGATTTAGGAAAACAAGAAGAGAAAACCAATACTTGTGGCAGAGAATATAGGACATCAGAGGAAGCAGGGGAATCACAACTACAAATCTTGGCTAGCAACTAAAGGAAAAGTATAGAAAAAGAAAAGAAGAGAAAATAAATGAGAGAGATGAGTGAGAAAGATGTGAAGTACTCACCCAGCCAGCACCCAGCCAGAAGCTGGATGAGAGGAGAAACAGAAAGCACAAAATTACAGAAGATTTCAGAAGCAATTTGTTGACCATGCAAAGCAGGTGCTAAACTTAAAGCACACCCAGGTGCATTCAGGAATGTGGAATCATAGAACAGTGGTATAATATAGGTTGGAAAAGATCCTTAAGATCATTGAGTCCAACCATTAACCTGGCACTGCCAAGTCTACCACTAAACCATGTTCCTAAATGCCACATCTGCATGTCTTTCAAATACCTCCAGGGATGGTGACTTCACCACTTCCCCGGGTAGCCTGTTCTGACGCTTGATAACCCTTTCTGTGAAAATTGTTTCATAATACCCAATCTAAACCTCCCCTGACACAACTTGAGGCCATTTCCTTTGTCCTGTCATTTGTTATCTGGGAGAAGATCCCAACCCCACCTGGCTACAACCTCCTTTCAGGTAGTTGTAAACAGCAATAAGGTCCTCCGTGAGCCTCCTTTTCTCCAGGCTGAACACCCCCAGCTCCCTCAGCCGCTTCTCACAGGACTTGTGCTCCAGACCCTTCACCAGCTCCATTGCCCTTCTCTGGACTCACTCCAGCTCCTCAATGTCCTTCCTGAATTGAGGGGCCCAGAACTGGACACAGCACTCGAGGTGCGGCCTCACCAGTGCCCAGTACAGGGGGACAATCACTGCCCTGGTCCTGCTGGCCACACTATTGCTGATACAGGCCAGGATGCCATTGGCCTTCTTGGCCACCTGGACACAGTGCTTGATAACAGGTTAAAATTAAACAAAAATCTAATTTCTTTTTTTGATCCCATCCTGAAGCAGGTGTCAGATTAAGAACAGATTCAGAATATCTGTTTTGGGGAATTTCTTTATCTAATTGAAACAGAGCAACACGAAATTTTCACAAAGTAAACAAAAATGCTGAAAACCCACCATTTTCTGTCCATGAGATTCTTTCACACTGACTTTTGCATTTTCACTGAGAAAAAAACACAAGTCTTTTGAAAAAGATTATCCTGAAGTAAAAAAAACCCCCTGTATTTTAAAAACTGACTGTCGAAATGTGAAAAAACAACACCAAAAACAAAACACCAGACTGAAATATTTCATCTTCCTGAGAGGTTTTCCTTTTCCAAAATAAAATGCTTCTGACATACTCATGTTTCCATGGAAACTTTCAGTTTTAACATGAATGACATTGTTTAACTGAAAAAACAGTCTTCCACTGGAAAAAAAAAATGACTAGCTCTTGTGTGGCCATTCACACCCTTTTCTTTATTCCCAAAATCTTTTTCCAGCCTTGATCAGTAAGCCCTCTGCCAAAAAAGCTCTGTCCTCTAGAAAAAGGAGCAGAGAGACCATGTCTTCTGCTGTTCTGCTCATCGCTGTGCCTACCCTCTGCTTTTTCACATGAACCCTTTCTCCACCAAGACCCTACAGCATGCAGGTTTTCAGGGCAGCTGCCACCTCCCTCTCTGCAGGACTAGTACAATGGGGCAGGATCAAAACAGAGACCCCATCCTCACACCCTGGCTGTGGGCAGTGTGAGTAGCCCAGCTGGAGCAGGCAGGCTCTGGTCCTCAATAAACACAGTATGTTTTGTTGTGCTTCATGTTGACTGTCCTGTTCCCTCCCTTAGCTGCCTGAGAGTTGAGTAATACTGAATAAGTGCTGATAACTGACAAAGGAATTCCATGTGCAAACAACACTGTCAACGTGGGCCTGAGGTGGGTTGAGCAATTTTTTAAATTGCTTCTGCAGTGAGGAGGATTTCTGAGGAGGAACAGCCAAAGTGGTTAAGTGTAAGCTCTGTACACCAGTAGGTCAGGAAAAGAAGTATTGCACGTAGCAAGTCTAGGCCTCTAGTGCTCTAAGTGCATCATTAATTTCACTTCATCCCAAGACAGGTGGCTTCATAGCTCTGGCAGCACTGGTGCTGGGGCCTAGAAAGATTTATTACTGTTACTTGAGTTTGTTAACAGAGCACCTGGGCAGTGGTGGAGGACAGGGTCATTCCAGTAAATGCAGTGGAAAAGTCATCCACAGTGCAGAACCACATCCTGAGGAGCTGAGGGGGTGGGGGGGTGAAACTATGCCCACTGAGTGTCCCCTTGTGACTCTTGAATGATCTTTAACTCTGTACTGAAAGCGGGAGCTTGTTTTAAAATGTCTATTATGGAAAATTAAACACAGCTAAACAACACTCAGAGCTCTGTTACTATTTGGCTTCAGATTACGATGATGTTAAGAGGAGGGTCAGGATTGGGATGGGATGTCTCACTAGCGCAGTACACAGCTCAGCACAGCACACAGCTCAGCACAGCGAGCCATCCCATGAACTGCCCCAGCTCCAGCATGGGATGGACAGTGGGTGACTGCCCCGACAAAAGGGCTGCTCTGCAGCGGCTACTCTGCAAATCTCACCGAGTGGAAAGAACAAATGCTATGACGTAGCTCCTTGCCTAGAGCTTGGCTGGATGGCACAAACACTGCCCTTGCAAACCTTTGTGGAACTGCTGCTGGTATGGTTGAACAGTGGCAGGAACTGCTGTGGAGATGACAAGCCTTGGCAAAAATATTTATGGGCATGTAGCTGCTTAAAACCAAAAGAGCTGTTCAGTAATCAACTCGTGGTTCTATCTAACAATGTGAGCAGAAGGGTGTCTTATCCCTCAAACAGTTTAAAATTAGCAGGTGCTTTCTCTGCCAAAAGAAATCTTTAAATCTTTTCAGTATTTATCCCTTATAATTGGCATGTTTGTTGTAGCATTTGTCCTTGAGTCCATGTTTTGAAGAGAAATCCAAGAAACATGTCTGAATAAAGCAAACCTTTGTAAAACACCATATCATGACAAGCAGTGTCACCACTCAAAGATCAGTGTCACTCAAGGACACAGGCACTCCTTTGTGTCAGAACTGACTCTTCTCTAAGCACCAGAGATATCATTCCCACCAGAGATTTTGATTTTTCCAGAGCTCCCAGGGTCACATGCTCTGGAAGTGTCCCCGGTCTGTGCCTTGGGGATGCTACAACCCAATTAGAACGATTGATGTCTCTTTTTGTCACTGATGGCCTCCTCCAAGAAGTGCTGGGCACCTGCACAGCGGGAAGGGGTCAGTAGTTTTCCTTAGCCATCCCCAAAGCAGGGAAGGAGGAGAAGCTGTTAGGACTCAAACGGGGCTGTTTCAGACGTGGTACTCCTCTAGCTCCAGATAGGGCATAAACATCACCCATGAAAGGCACAACATCAATGTCACAGAGGCAGAGCTCGAGGTTTTACAGACTGACAGGGACCCCTCAGCAGACAAAACCAGGCTTTAGTGTCCAAACCTGATTTCAAGTCTGAACCGTGTGTGTGTTGCCATCACTTGCAATGACACAGCAGCAGTACAGCACAGAGGTAAAGCCCACAGGGGTTTTTTGCACCCAGAACTGCTGGCAGGAATATTGAGCAGAGAAAGGCAGACACCCTGTTCTGCAAATCCTCCTCTTTACGTGTTTCTTTTCTTTGTGTCAATGGACGAGTTCATCACTGTTTATCCTGGCGCTGGCCAGCAACAGCAGCAAAGCCAGAGGTCTCTTTTGTTTGTAATCTCTGCTGAGCAGATGAATCATTGCTGAGCACCATCAGATCATTTCTGTTTTATAACACCCTGCTCAAGTCATTACAAAAATCCAGCCTTGAATGGAGTAAATTAATTTATATTTTGTCTTGTTCTCATGTTCCTTTTGATATTTAGAATGTGATTTCCACAGAAAAACAGTAATACGGATCTGTGCTTGGGGACAGCATCAGGTTGTAGGCTGCGTCCAACATAGCACTTTCTGGACACCAGCCACCATTTCATAGATGAGCTCCACTGAAACAGGCCTCTTTTAGTTGTCCAGTTCACGTCCTGTCATCACTGACTTCCTGTTTCATCCTTCTGAAAAAGTGAGATAGCTCTGAAAAGTTTATTATGTCCAATTCTGTTTGTCTAATGTAAAGTTTAAAGCTTTCCTGGCCTTTTTTTTTTTTGTGGTTTCTCCTGCAAACTGCACTGCAATGTGGATCAGCTCAGCAGCTGCCCTCAAATCAGGAGACAGCTGTGTCTCAGTGGTGCTGTGCTTTAAGCATTCACCAAGCAAAAATCTCTGGGGGACGTAATAAAATGAAAAGCACATGTAGTCATCCATGTATTGTCCAACCATACCAACCCCAAAAAGAGTAAGGAACCTTAGGGTAACCAAGATCAAGAGGAGCCTTCCCCAGAATTTGCAATGAGGCTGAAATTATATCTGTTCACCATGTGTGCAGTGTGTACAGTGGAAAGTGCTCTCCATAGGAGCTCTAAACAAAGGGAAATTGCTGCTGGGATTAACCCAACAAGCATAAAATAGCTCATCCTCTGGTGTGAGTCTTCTAAGATATCACACTACAATTTCTACTGTCATTCTAGTTTGCTTTTTTATTCATAGAATTTCTTGTATCAGTTGTGAATTTCCTTGGCTCAGTGTAATAGTAAGGAGTAATTTTTAACATGCAGCTGGTGGAAAAATAACAGTGGGAACACTGGCCTGGCCAGAACTGTCATGTTGTAAAGCTAAATAGAAAATAGCCAGTGGGACAGCAAACTTCCCAGGTGCCCAAATACAGACACTGATATTTGCACTAAGGGTATATTGTGCCCCTGCTCTGAGTTCCTAGGGACTAACACAGATGGCTGTAAGTGTTGGTGCAGTACATCTCCCTCCCATTCATGCCTCCCTCTGGCCCATGGGGTTTCACAGCAGAATTAAAGGGCAGCAGGTCCATGGTGAGCTGTGCTGTACCAGCTATCCTAAGTTATCCCAACCATCACGGTGGCATTGAAGCTGCACACGTTGAGTACTGGTTTCTGTGAGTGTGACATACATGGGAAAAAGTGTATTTCCCAGTTCTTTCTCCATTGACTGCAACGTCCTATGTCATCTACCAGGTCTGGGCTTCTTGGGACTGATGGAGAGACTTTTCTTCTTGCAAAATCTTCTGCAAAGCAGTTCAACCTTCTGGCCAGCACTACGGCCTCTATTCACAGGGCGTGGCAGCTGAGAGAGATTTGCTTGCTGATCTTCACTCAGGGTTGTGACTCCACAATTTTCCATTAAAGAGAAAATAAATATGTTGAGTGTGATTGATTTTTAACAGAAAAAACCAAAACCCTAGGAAAAATTGGTATGTAAAGACTTCTGTAAACAAAATGTGTTTTGGAATTTAATTGAGGCTTTGCATGCACATACTAGTGTCAAGCTTAATTTATTGTGATTTGTTGCTTGAAAAAACATGTGAGAAGCATCTTCCTGCATGTTAGTAATTATTTAAAAGAAGGGACTCTGTTAGTAGGGCATTGAACCTTAGATCACTACAGGCCAGGGAAAATAAATCCCTTTTCTTTCTACCTCTTCAGGTCTATTTAAAATAGGAGCCCATGGGTCAGGCAATGCCTAAATTCATGTTTGTACAGAGCCTGTTGCAATGCTGCCCTAGATGCGCCTGGGAATGCTGCTGTACCTAAGTGTTTTATCATAACATGATTGATAATTCTATATATTTCAGAAGAAGCAATCAAGGCTGTTGAGATAAATTTTATGAATCAACCACTGCTTTGTCAATTATTGGTGAAAGTCACACCTACTCCTGCACCAGACTGTGGTGGAATAGGAACAAGTGAGTTTTCTTCCCTGGCTCTCTGGTACCATGGTAGGGCTGTAGAAAGCAGAGAGCTCCTCCTTTCCTGCATCTCAGACAGCAGAAGATATTAATTTTGGGAAGTGGTGTATTCTTCTGAATCCCATAACCAGATACCAGACCTTTCGTTCTGTTTGAGTTGAAGTCCTGAGCAATCCCAAGGCAAGCTAGGAAAGTCAAACAGTACAATCACCTTTTTCACTCTTTAGGATTTTGTACCACTGTGTGCCTCCAAGGAAACACCAGCAGGGCAGTCAGGCAAGTGAAGGACTTTATCTTCCATCTCAGAATCTGATACCATGGCTCTGAAAATGAACTAGTCTGTGGAGTCTTGTAAAGCCCAAAATTATAGGAAAGAAATCTCTAAATGCATTCAGCCCTGTGGCCAGTTTGCTGCTGTGTAGGATTCTTTCCTGGGGCTGCTCCATTCCCATACATCACTGGGCCCTCTTGGCACAAGTCATGCTTCATCTCACAGCAAATCATACACAGTTCCCTTGTGCCTTGTGCCTGGGACTGGTCCCACCACTCCCTTTTGCTGCGCCCAGTGCAGGTCATGCTGAGCTCTCACCTCAGAGAGGAGCCAGTGGAAAGAACTTAAGCTTCTGCCTGTGGCAAAAACACTCTTGTAATGACTCTTTGCTTGCTTCTCCCCATCGCAGTGTCTTTTCATTTACCAACTCCTTTCTCAGGGTCTGGTAGGGGATCCCAGGCCAGCACCCTTCTCTGCCAGCTGTCCTCTCACGTGCCTGCTCTCAGTGCCTCCCCAGTGCCTCTGGCACACGGCCATGCTCCCTTCCTCCTGGGGATGTGCTGTGGCCGAGGTGAAAAGTGGCTGAGGTGAAAAGTGCAAGCAAAATCCTTGTTAACGTTTTGGGAATACATTACTGTAAGTGTTTGTACATAAACTCCTGGAGCTTCACCAAGTTAACTCTGGGTCATGATGAATGCAACCACTTGTGGGACTATCGCTTCGTTTCACAGATAAGATCACTATTTGCTAGTGAGCTTTCTTCCGATTTGTTTTTTTTTTTTTGCTACATGTACTTATTCCATGTACTTATTCCAGATCTGTTTGTAATGCTGCTTTATTTTTCCTCGTGAAGAGGTAAACACAGCTACAGACTCCAGTTCTGTGTTTCTTCTCCTACTGCTTGGGGACACTGTTGTAAATGACACTGCACAACTGAGCCAGGTCAGAATCCAAAGCTCTGGATTTTGACATTGCTCAACCATGCAGATTTGGCCATGTGTTTAGGGAAGAGACTCTTTCTCTTAAGTTACTAAATACCATCAAACACACGTTGAGCTGTGGCATTGAAAAAAACCCCACAAAACCTGTGCCTGTGTCTTTTGTGAACAGCAGCAAAAGAGATCACTACCTCCCATGAAGAAAAGAACCTCACAGGAAGAGAAGTCATCTCCATAGTACCTAATGTGTGGAAACAACAACAGCCAGAAGTTTATTGAAAAAGCAGGCACAGGTAAGTACATTCTGTCTGATTTTGTGCTTTTGCCAATCAAACCGGTGTGTTTTTCTCATCTTTTCACAAAGGACAATACGGAAACAATGGCTTCTTCAAAGGAGAAGTTTTCTGTCACTCAGATCTTCTTGGTCACATAAAGGAAACATTTACCAATATATAATGGAATACTGGTTGAATGTTATCAACTAGCTTTTGTGGTGTCTAACAAATCTATAGTGCCTCACTTTATCAATCAGCCAATCCCATTTAAAATGTTTGGCCACACTAGAGAGAAATGAAAGGCAGCAGTAGGTATGTCTTCTCAAGCATCGTGCTTTCAGGCTGTAAGAGCTAAGGAGTCTGGGAGGGCTGTGGGGAGGAGGCAGGAGCAGCCATGAGATGCTGAGCTCTCCCTACTATATTAGGTAACAAGGAAGTGGAGAAAGCTGTGCAGGATTACAAGTAGGATGAAGAATGGTATGTTTCTCTCTCGCCCTCTTCACTACATTTCTCTGTTGTACATATCCAAGGAATTTATGGCTAAGTTTTAAATTCTTTTTGGAAAGTGATGGTTAGCTAAATGTTGGTGACAATAATAGCACATCTGACATATCATTGCTTCTCTTCTAGCTGAGGCTGGTGCTGAACAGAAGGCGTTGACCTCTGATCACTGTGCAGAAGCATTAGTGAACTCAGCTGTTGCATCCTGAATCTACATTTTTACAATACAGATGTCTACAGCTGAAAATCACTGCCCCCATCAAAACCAGCATACCTGTAGGAAGAGACACCAAAGAATAAATGAGGATGGGAAATCAGTTATTCTCTAACCCTTAGAAATTAAACTTGCTTCAAATAATTTACAGTACAGGCAAAGCTGGAGGTACCACAGCACCCAGATGGGCCTAAAAAGAATGATGACTGGATCTTGTTGCCATCAACCTCATCCTTGTCTTCTCAACCTTCCTAAAATCAGCATCTCACCGGCAGCACATCAGTTATAAGAAGTAGCTTGCTAGTAACTTTTTGATCATAATTTTAATTATTTTTATCATTAAAATATTCTTTTCATAATGACGATTGAATATCTGGTGTGCAGAGGAACATGGCATGTGATGGCACATTATCCACTCACTGTTAACACCAGGCAACATTACTCCAACAGGGAATACTCGTGTCTCTAGACAATGGCAATGTTACCATGGAAACATAGACATCAATCTTCTGATATAGTAGGTCCCTTTGCAAATGGGCGATATTTTTCCGAGGTCTCTATATTTGGAACAGCAATTATTTTTGCCTATACACAACATTAAAATGAGTGCTAATGTTCTCGAGTCATCAGCTGCATCAAAGCTTGCAATTTGCAATTTTGGAATTAGCATTTATCTTACTCATCTCATTAATCTTATTTTGGAGCTCTCTAGCAAGACTTAGACTTAACTCCTAAACTTGTTCATACATTAGATATTAGAATTAACATATTATATCAGCTATGATATAGTTGTTTAATGACATATTTTGTTGTTTCAATAGCAAATTAACAGCAAAACTGTTAAAAATATACACAGAATCCTCATTGCAAAACATCAGAACAAACAACAAATACCTTAGCAGTTGGATGCATAAAACATTGTGAAAGCACAGGATAACCCAAAACAGCTTTTTTCTAAACAAAAAAAAGTATTGTGTCAAATTTGAGATGATCATTATGTCTACTCTTGTTCAGTGTTTAATCTTGTTCAATGTTTTGCCGTATTAATGGACTTTTCTAATGTGTTACACAAAACTGCTAAGTCTTTGAGGATATTCAGTTCTAATTGTTATGGGCTATTGTGCGCTACAGATTCAGAGCTGGACTCAACATCTGGTTACAGAGGCAACTTTTATAAAGGTCTTTTAGATCAATAACATTGACTTTCCAAAACACATAATGCAAAAAAAACAGGCAAGCACTACAGAGGTGGCTTGGCTTTTACATAGTCCTAGTAGGCAGAATTCCCTCTAATTCCATGAAATTCCTACTGTGGAACTGAAGACAATGAGAATTTTGAGTGAAAGGAGACTTTGAGATGTGGACCGTGTTAGTTAGAGGAATATGTCTTGGCCTTTTGATCCTGTCTTTCATCTATCTGTGTGTTTCTAAAATAATGAAAAACGCTAAGCAGCTTGCAACCTCTCATAGGCAGGATGTCTGAAACATAAATACTTTTTCCAAGCAATCAGGATAGATTTTTAAATTCTACCTTCTTAGTTATAATTTGATCTGCAAAGTATATAAAAAAGATCTCAGATTACAGACGTGACATTGAATTCTGTCAATATATTTCAATGATGGCTTTGTAAATTTTTCTTACATTCATTAATGACATTTTGTTAGCTAAAATGGTGTATACAAGGAAAATGTCATGAATGGTCAACCTATATCCATCTGTATATGTGTACATGGACATATTGTCACCAAAGTTATTCAAGCAGATGTCTTTGACATCCTCTTCAGTTTTGGTGCCTTTGAGTTTTCAGCATCAGACATTACATTTGCAAACTTTCCCTGATATGCCTAAAGTTAAGTGTTTTTTGAGATTTACAGGTGCTATGATTTGATATGAAGGAGTTTAAATTACCTTGCAAAAATAGAGTGATCTAAAAACCAGCAATATTTGCAAAATACTAAATTTTGTGAGATAAATAGCATGGATAGAAATAGCCCTTTTACAAGTTATTTTTAGCACAAGCATTTTCTAACTGCTAGGCTTTAAAGGAAATTTCTGTTAGGAAAAAAAATTTCCAAGAGCAGACATTTGACCCATCCTTGTGTTTGTAAATACAGAGATTACCATAAAATGTTCTTGTTTATCAAACAATCACATCTTCCTGAGAGCTGTTTGACTTTCTTTTAATTCTGCAATGGCTCAGTGCTCACTAGCTGGGAAGAGTTTACTCCCATCTCTTCTGTTTTACAGAACTCAAGGAGCCAAGCCATGTCAGGTGGTGACAGAAATCTTCTCCAGACCTCCTCAAGTAAATGACACCCCTCCTGCTCCCTCACTTCCCCCTTTTGATTTTCCACATGTATAGATGTTACAGGGAATGTGAAAATGAGAAAACAACACAAAATCCCCAGCCCAAACTTCCTCCTGTGAAGAGGAATTTTTCCAACCTTCCAGCCACACCTAGTGCAGATCTACCCGGCCCTGCTGGACCTGCATCCCAGCGTCATCCACAGCACCAGTCAGTCAGTTTTTCTAAATGCCTTGTGCCATCACATTGTCCCTGACTTGTACTCTTATGGGATGTACACTGTGGCTGTGACCCACATGGGGAGCTTCCCAGTGCCTCCAGCAAAGCCTCCCCCACCCTCCTTCCATCACACTGTGTTCAAGTGAATCCCACTGTATAAAACCTACATCTTCTTCTTTCCTATTTCTGTACATATGGAGGACAGAATGTGCTGCCTATACTTAGTGAAAAAATAAAACTATCCACATTGTGCTCCATTTGAATCCATGGAGAGCTTTGTTCCCGATTTTAACATGGAGAGGATGGTGCCACTTTTTCCTCCCTGGGCTGGAGCTGCAATTGCTGAGCTGCTGCCCTTGAAGCCCCAGCACTAAGTCAAAACCTATAAATCAGAGGGCTTTGTGCACTAGCAAACACATGCCAATGGGCGCTATAGGAAACACTTCTGAGAAGTCACAAGACCAAGGAAAATAAAGATGATATAAATTATTGCCAATTATATCAAATTATTATTAAGAAATAAAAGAGAGTGCATTGTTATGCTGCTGGGCTGTTTTTTGGTGTTGGTTTATATTTAACCTACTTAAATAAACTGCAATGGCTGTTCTGTGAACACAAAAATGGATTGAAAGTTTCCATTTGATTAAATAAGGAGAAGAAATTACCCTGTGGCTAGTCTGTACATTCACTGATCAACAATGAAATCTCAATGGAAACTAGTGACCTGCCACTGTCAACACACAACCAATTTGAACGGAGCTTGAAGGGGGCAGTCATGCAAGCATCACTTTGGACATTTATTTAACACCACTTTAAAGCACAGCTCTCTATCCAGCTCATGCTATTTTCCGTGTTGGCTGAGACATGTTGGCTCTGGCTAGACATGTAGTTTGGACAGGACCAGGTTGTGCCAAGCTGTTGCACAGCTGGGTGGATGCCACCCAAGAGACACCAGGCACACTGGGAGATGGTGTGGTTAGGGTCTGTTGCCAGGGTCAGCCAACCTGGATGCTGGGGAGGAAAGGAGTTGGTAGCACAGATGCCAAACACTCTGGGCCAGCAGGCGCCAGTATGGGAAAGCAGTCTGAGGAATGTGTCCTTTGCATTTTCTTACTTGATATTTTTCTTTTGCAACAGTGCTTGCAATTTCAATGACTAAAACATCGTTCTTAACTTGTTGATGTACAGTAAAAAGTGCTAATTTCTTCTGACTTTCATGCAGCATTAAAAGCAGTTCCAGAGAAATGTGACACACAATAATATTCCTGGAGATGATGTACCCAATACCTGGAACCACTCAGCAAGGCAGGGCCCAGCTCCCCAGTGCCCTTCAGCCCCAGATCTTTATCAACCATGCCAGAACAGGATCAGCTCCTTCCAGAGCCACCCCTGTGTCTGGCTGCTCTCCCCCCTCAAAACTGAGCACCTCTTTTTTTTCTCCACTTCAAGCACCCTGGGAAATGGAAATTTAACTGCACTTCACACAACTTGGGAAGACCCAGGCGACTTCCACGCTTACCAGTGAAACTCTCTTAGCCTAAAATTATAAGATTCAGCCTAAGCCCTTTCAAGCTAGAAGAATTCCTGACATGTGTTGTCTTGCATGTTGGAATAAAAAAACAGCTAAAAAATTATTTAACCACAGAGTTAACATATTGCTAAATTTTGCCTTCCTTTTGCAATTTCTTTCCCTAAACAGCCAATGCTGAAAATACAGTTCCAGAAGAATTTGCAATAGAATATTCTGCTCCCAGCTTCCCTCCAGGCAGTAACTGGACTAAGGGAGATTTGTTTAACCCATACAAAGAATTTTAACGTAAACAACCAGCCATCCTCCCACTGGTTTCTCAGAAAACTAGTCTATGAATTATCCTTTACTTCAAGACTCATTTTCTAACACATGAAAAACAGTCAACACTGCTTGATTAGTTTAGGAAAAAGTTGCTATGAAGTTCTTGTTAATTCTATGTTCTCTGGAAATGTAAGAGTACTTGCTTTGTCCTTCAAATATTTATTGGCTTCTGGAATTCCATTACTAAGTTTGAAGGAAGACATAAAAGCAAGGCTGCTCCAAGGTAACATCTCATTGCCTTTTTGCAGGACCTGCATATTTTCCATGCTCTTAAATCCATGCTGATTTGCCCCACAGAAACAGAAAATCTTTCTCCTTTGGGGGAGATAAGTGATCTCTGAGTCTCTCTCAGGCAGTCTTCTGCCTGATTAGGAATCTCTTTGATTTCAGACTTCCCCATAGATCCTATTTATTGATTTTCAGTAATTTGGTCACCTTTCTTGGCCATTGCTTTTATCGTCTTTGCAAAGTTTTTGGTTGCTGTGCAGCTGCCTTTCCCTAGGAGCAGAAGAAGGAATGGTGATGGCCAGTGAGGGAGACTTCTCTTCTCTCCTCTCCTTCACTAAACATCTGATTATTCAGTTCACAAACACAGTTTTAGGGGGAAGCATCTTGCACGTTGGGGAGCCCCAAATGTGTGTGTCTTTGTGACTGATACTAAAAATGGCATTTGGCGTACATAATTTCCAGGAATGTTATTGTGTGTCATATTTCTCTGGAACTGCTTTTAATGCCAGATGAAAATCAGAAGAAATTAGCACTTTTTATTGTACATCAACAAGTTCAGAATGATGTTTTAGTCATTGAAATCGCAAGCAATGTTGCAAAAGAAAAATATCAAGCAAAGAAATGCATTTACAGACCCTGTTTATCAGCAGCACTCCTCCTTAGCTGATCTGGGGCTTTATTTACCTTGCAGAGACCAGAATTGAATCTCTCCTTTCTCCTAAGATTTCCAGGGCCACTCAGAGCCCCCAGCTTTTTTTATGTCTGTCTTCCTCTGTTAAAGGTGGAATTGTTCTCCCTCATTTCTTTTTTTCAGCCTTCAAATACTTTCTCGTTTTTAGTTTCTTCCCATCACTGACAGCTGGGAAGAGAAGGATTGCCCCCCTCACCTTGGGGGCTTCTCTGATTCCGCAATTCCTTCGGATTTCTTAATTAGCATGTTTCTGACAACCCGAGAAAGTCACAAAACCTCCAAAATCATCCTGATATTTTAGAACTCATTAGACACTGACAATACTGACATATTTTAAACCCATGCCTCCCAGTTTGCTGTTAGCTTTACAGCGCCCACACATGACAAGCCAGGAATAAGGACTGCAGATAATAACTCAGTCGCAAGTGAGATGGCTTTGAGAACATTTTTTCCAAATCACCTTCCTCGCCGTGGGAAAGACATTAAGCTACTTTGGGGGACTGGGCACCAACTCACAAACTGGCCTGTACAATGTCAGGAGAAACTTTCAAGACAAAGTCAAGGCATACAAGATAGGAACAGTCTGTCTACTTCGAAAAAAACCAGGGCTGTGTTTGCTAGCAGGTGAAGTGGGAACAGTTTCATGCCATGGAAAATGAGGCCCTGATGCTGCTTTACTGGAGTAAACTGCGCTGCCGATATACCAATAAAAAAAGGGAACATTGGCTATGAGTACAGGGAGTGTGCTGACCTCATGAAGTACAACTCAGCTTGGCTGGGAGAGCTTGAAGGAATGATTAACTAAAACAAAAACGTTTTATTAGACCTTTTCTAACATCATCTGAAAAGACTAGGTGGGGAGGCACGGGGATTTATATTTCTGGGAGGCACCCGTCCTCAGCAAGCACGGGCTCAGTCTTAGTGCTTGGTAGGTTTTGTGCTTTTTTCTCTCATGTCCCACATTTTCTGTGAAGTTTTGGTTACTGACATAATTTATTG
Source organism: Cnemophilus loriae (assembly GCA_013397755.1). Taxonomy (NCBI): domain Eukaryota; kingdom Metazoa; phylum Chordata; class Aves; order Passeriformes; family Corvidae; genus Cnemophilus; species Cnemophilus loriae. The sequence continues at coordinate 659,527 of VZTF01004244.1, forward strand.
CGCTTAGCACAACTCTTTGTTCTCTAAGGAAAGGACGAAAATTATCAGAAGTCTACTTTCAGTGCTTAGAGCTCTAGATCACTTATATCTGATTATTTGTGTTCAAAACACAGGGCAAAACTAAAGAGGCACCAAATGTAAAATTTCAGAATAATTAAGGATGATGCTGGCACTAGCAAAAAAGTAGCAACTTGTGGATTAAAGCTACTTTCCTGGGTTGTTTTCTTGGGGTTCAGCCCCCAAAATATCACCATTCCATCTGGAACTACAGAACCACTTGTAAAATGGCCTCAGGGCATTTACACTGAGAAAAAAATCATTGCCAATGGAGAGGGGTTTTGGGAAGAGGCTGGACACAGAGACTCTCCCAGATGCAGGGGTTTGAATTGCCCCATCGTTCTCTTATTGGTTTTTAGTCACCAACATGTGGTAATGCAATTATCATATTACAAACAGCCTCAGGCAGCTGAACTTTGCTTTCTGGTGGCTGAGCTGCAATCCCTGTCCCACTGGCAATGTTAGGCTGTCAGGCTGGCTTGTGTCATGCCAATTACATAAACCAAGTTACAATAATGTTACAGCCCCGAATGTAATAACCAAGATCACCAAAAAGAACGTGTTACAAGACTACTACACAGAAAGATCACTTAAAGCTGATGATCCTAATTTCAATTTAGAAAGTGAGGGCTGAGGGATGCAAGCATTAGCATTTCCCTGGAGCTAGCCATATGTCTCACTTCAGGCCTGCATAGGTTGGGGGCTGACAAGACTCACACCTCAGACACAAAATCCTGAAAAGAATACAGAAGTGGAGATATGAATATGATACTAATTTACGTTAAAATTAGACATTTCCAGATCAGCCCAGACAGTTTTTGAGGACATGCTGTTTCCCATAAATAGGAGGCTGGAATATAAGAGACAGCAAAATTAGTGCCAACTGCTCAGAAGTATCCACTGTAAAGGACTCCCACTGAAAATTGTTTAAACTCAGAGCAGGAGAAAGAACGCAGTCATAACTTGTAACAAGTGGGAGTTCAACCGCATTTGAGAATACTGTGTAAAACCCAGCTTTGTATCTGTCTTTTCTTTCATATATCTTCAGTTACAACAAGTAGAAGAGGGTTTTGTAGTGAACCTCTGCCTGTGTGCCATGTCCCCATCTACTTCACTTTTCCCCTTTATTTATATCTTCTGCAAGAAAATAGTTAGACAGAGAAGTAAAAGGAAGTGGAAATTAAGAGTGAGACATGTATCTCAACAACAGAGCTCTATAAAAGGGAATTACTCAGCAGCATTGGAAATAAATCAGAAAGAAACAAATCCAGGATTTACTGCCCTTGTCAGCTATTTTGGATGAATCAGATCCAAAACCAAATCTGATCTCTTGTGTCTGGAAGAAAGAGTGGTACTTAGTCACGTACTTAGGCACAGTAATGCTTCAGTTTGGGGTGGTAGTGTGCCTCAACTACCTCCTCTCTGTGATCAGCCCCCATGCTGGGTCTGTGTGTACTAGAAAAACACATTATCCTCAATTATTTGTTTTTCAGGGACAGTTCTGCAGGACTGTTGACTCTGGCTGTCCATCAGGGTTCCTGCGATAGAGAGGAAGCCATGTGGCTCTGCAGGCACTGTCCTCCCTGAACACAGGGCCCTCATGAATCCCTTATGGTTCATGGACCATTTCCTGCGGCCTTCATAATCATCAGTGAACCACATCTTTGGGAATTACTGCTGAGGGTGTCTGAATTTTGATACTCACTCACACATCATCCAGGTGAGTGACTTGAACATAAGCAGTCAGCAAACACATTGTCCTGTTCAGCCTTTGTGCCACGCTGCACAATAGTGATATTTCCATTTAAATGCCAGTCAGGAAAGCAGTGTACTGAGCAGAGTACAGGACACAAGTCAATCTAGCTCAGCTCAATATTCTTATTTCAGAGTTACTGTAGGCTAGGCAGAGAGCAAAATAGCCTGCAGCTTTCAGTGCTGTTCTCTTCCTAAACGATCCTGAATGATTTTATTGACGTAAGCCACTCCCTCCATTTAGTTTGAGGTCTCAAATGCTTATGAACTCAGATGAGGTGTCATGGTATGCATTCAACAATATCATGACATTTTGCAACTGTGTATGATTTGTGCAGATGAACTACTTGAACCAACCAATGTGAGCCCTTGGAGATGCAAGGTGAGGCCTTGCTGGTGCTTTCTCTGTCCTTACATGCACATCAAAGCCCCATTTTTAATTTAATGTAGATTAAATGAAACAATAAATCCATGCATCCATTTTAGGGAGAAAGAAGGTTTTCAAGATGAGTCAGCAAGGTAAGACCATGAGTGAGCGCCAGCCAGGCAAAGAGGGAGGATTTGCAACCTGGGGAAAACCCAAGTGACTGACAGGGATGTTGCACACCAGGTTTCCCACACAGGTAATATGTACAGAGATTGTCACCTCCGGAGAGGAATCACAGAATCACAGAATCACCAGGCTGGAAAAGACCTCTCAAGATCATCGAGTCCAATCCATGCCCTAACACCTCATAAACCACAGCACCGAGGGCCACATCCAGTCTTTTTTTAAACACATCCAGGGATGGTGATTCCACCACCTCCCTGGGCAGACAACTCCAGAATTGAGAACCAGAGCTTGTCCTTGGCATCCTGCACTACCCTCTGCAAATTTCATCTTTCTCTTTTGACTGATCACCAAGGGGTTTAGTGCCCTCTTAAAACAGCTCCACTCTTCAGAGGCTTAGTTGGAAACTGAAACACAGGCAGTTTGATCGCCCCTGAAGAGAAGAGCACGATCAACAGAACAGCAGAAACATACACTGATGTGCTGTGCCTGCTGCCAGGTCAGCAGGGTAAAAGGGGACTTTTCAAGGTCAGAGACAGTTCATAGGTATTTTCTGGCTCTTCTGGTTCAGCTGAAGGGAAAACAGGATCGGGAAAAGTTCTGGGCAAAAGGGCAAAGGAATCATGTGTGGGTGGAAAAACTTGCCTCTGGTTTATAGCTTCTGATCCTGGATTCAGTGGCTTGTTGTACGTGAAAGCACCATTTTTCAAATGTGCTTTGTCATGAAAAGGCTGTTACAGGAAGCTGGGAGAAAAAAGCCCTGCAGTGAGCGGGATGCTGACTCCAGCCCAAAGATGGTCACAGAGCCCCTCAGGTGCACGTGTACAAACAACCTTGCTCTGAACACGGAGAGACAGTGGATGTGCAGCTGCCAGCGCTCCCCGCCTCCAGCTCTGCACATCCCAGCCTCCAGCTCTGCACATCCCAGCCTCCTGTTAACCACTGTTTTGGAACAGTTGCTTAGATACCACAAGAGCCTGGCTTCAACTTCAGGCAAGTTAATTTGACATGAGAACTTGACAATACCAAACGTATTCCAGGGTTGGGACACACTTACAGATGAAAACCAAAACACTGGTAGACACCAGTATTAAATCTAACTGGAATGAACAAACCTCCTGTCAGAGATCTGGTTGAGTCGCCTCCTTTCTTCTCCTCAGGCTCTCAAGGATCACAGCAATAAGACCCACACGTGAAATTTCATGTGCCCTTGGCTTGCTGGGGCTGTGTCAGCTCAGTGCATCCCGGGCCTCAACTCCTTGGAGGGGCCTCAGGGCCAACTTTACATTTTCCAGTCCTTGTAGTGACGAGGCCCTACAATTGAAAGGTCATGGCTACAGACCTAATGCCACCCCTAGAGCTTGCATATTCTTTCAGGAGCCACCTGATGTGAAAGCTTTCATTGTTTATTTCTGCAAGGACTTACATTAGTGAAGACACCACTTTAGACAAACACCACTTCAAGATGTTACAACTTAATTACCTAAGGAAAAAAAACCTCAACATACAAAAATGGGATTGCATGAGTAACCCTCCCTTGCCACACTCTCTTCCATCCCATTGGGAGTCTGCTTCTCTCCAAGTTGTCAAGGTCCCTTGAATCTGCAGGTAGTGACCCTCCTGGCCTGAAGCAGTAAAAATGGCTGAAAGACCAAGAATGAAACATTTCTTTTTCTTTCGTAGCTTTCAGGGTTTGGTTGGTTGGTGCTTTTTGTTTCTTTGGTGGGGTTTTTTGTTTGCTTTTGTTTGGTTTCTTTTTCTGATGAATTATCAATAATAATACAGACAATCACAGACCTGGATTATCCTGGATAAAAGGTCATTTATTTCCCATACTTCTTTCTCTTGAATCCAGAAACTCATATTCTTGTTTAGGAACTAATGAGACCTGGCTACTGCACTGTTATGAAGTGCTTTTGTGACTGATATCTCAAAAATTCTTCTGTGATTTTTCCCTTATTACTAATATATTGATGGTTGTGTAAGACTTTGCTGCAGCAGCATTTCCTGTTGTACCTGGTGACTTAGTGACTGTCTGGGGCAAGCACAGCTGAGCTTGGTAGATTCCTGTCAGAGCAGCCACATAGTACTGGGCTATTCCTCCCACTAACTGGTTACCTTCATGATTTGGTACAGTCAGAAACACAGATTTGAGTTTATTTGACTTTCTGTGAGAACATTCATTAAATAGAAATTCACTGGATCAGGTTTTTCAGTCTTTAATCAAATATTATTCCCAAGAAGAACAATGGCAAGGAGCCTTAGATTAGTGAGAATCAGAGCACTCTTACGTTGTTTTCTTGTTAATATATCTCCCTTCATTTGGAATGTCTGTTAACTCATTGCAACAGCTGAATAACATGGCTCTTATTTCCCCTGGAAATAATTTTAAATGGTGTAACATGCCACTCAGAACAAATGACCTAAGAAAAGTACTGTAGATAACATTTTAATAAGCTTTATCAGATGATGAAAATCATAATGTTTTCCTCTGCAGCCATGGGGGAAACCATGAATCTTGATCTTGACGGTGGTTCTTCAAGAGAATGAAGAAAAACTGAGAAATGATAAGGGCTTTCAGTGCCAGTTTTCACCTTCAAAAACCAGAACTGCTCTCCCATTTGGTCTGTACAAAAACTTTGTATCTACAGATATTTCTCATACTCTTCCTTGTTATATCTAATTCCATACGAAATTGTTTTAAGCCATACCGACAGATTGAAACAACTGTATCACAACAAGGGTTGTGATTATTTTTGCTACCATAAGCTTCAGAAGAAAATCACTTTTAATGAAATCTTGGTCAAAAAGATGTCCTAAAAACAATTGTAAAGACAAAAAAGTCCCTCAGCTATTTAAACAAAAGGGTACTTTCTCATTTAGGCATACTCAGTTTTCTTAATCAAAGATATGAAGGATTGAAAGAGAGACCTTAAAATGTAATTGAGAGTATTCATCACTTTTTGTATCTAGGCAAAGGGCAGATCATTAAATAAGCTGGAATAAGGATGGGATGGATCTCAGGAGTCTGCCTTATGGTTCTTCACATTTTTGGAGTTTCAGTGGATCCAAGGAGGTGTTTTGTCCCCGTTGCAAAGTCTTTCCCTTTTTGTTTATGTTTGCCCAGTTTTACTGCCCACTAATTTTTCAAGCTACCTCCTGTGCCATTGTGAAATATTGCAGTTTATGAATTCTGGAACAACCTTTACTAGAGAAAATAGGTAAAGCAAATTCATAGTTTTTATGATTAATTAACATCATATAAAGAAAAAACAAGCAAATGTCTTTCTAGACGAAAACCATATGGAAATGAAAATAAGATTTAGTGCCATTTGATCATAGAATCATAGAATCATAGAATGGTTTGAGTTGGAAGGGACCTTAAAGATCATCCAATTCCAACCCCCCTGCCATGTACAGGGACACTTTCCACTAGACCAGGTTGCTCAGAATCTCATCCAGTCTGGCCTTGAACACATCCAGGGATGGGACATCCACAAATTCTCTGGCCAGCCTGTTCCAGTGTGTCACCGCCCGCTGAATTAAGAATTCCTTCCTAACATCTGATCTAAACCTGCACTCATTCAGTTTAAAACCATTGCCCCTTGTCCTGTCACTATCAGCCCATATAAAAAGTCCATCTCCCTCTTTTTCATAAGCCCCCTTTAGGTACTGGAAGGTTCTGTAAGGTCTCCCTTCTCTTCTCCAGACTGAACAACTCCAAGTCCCTCAGGTGTGAGGTGTCCACCTCACACAAGATGTATTTCTTAACCTGTTTTCATAAGAAAAAGCACAAAGTAGTTACTGTAAAAAGAAGGTAAATCACTTTTAATGGACAGCAGATTTCTCTGCTGCTAATTCCCAAGTGGAATAAAGCCAGGCAATGTTGACAATACTGTGGTGTTGAGGGGA